>JANEHU010000616.1:0-127517 GCA_027563435.1 Nasonovia ribisnigri
GTATATAAATTATTATTATTAATTTTAGTTTAATTAAAGTATAATTAATGGTCAATGGATATTGGATAATAAATAAATAAATTATAATATATTATAATGTAATTAATTTTAATCATGCTATTTATATCATTAACTGTTCCTATGTTGGTCAATTAGATCACTCATTTTGAGATCAACTAGATCTTTAGGGGAAAATATAAATTTGGTGATCTTAAAGACGTATATATGGATCTAGATGGCCTAAGGGGATTTAGTTGACAGGGGAACTAATTGACCCTCGAGGATCTAGTTGACCACTGGGGATCTAGTTGACCACAGGGGATCTAGATAACCATGGGGATCTAGTAGGACGGGGATCTAGGTGATACGTCACCGTTATTTGTTACAATATTCAATATCTATACTCTTGTGTGAACTGTCGACTGATTAGAAAACTTAAGATAACACCTACAAGTTATCTAATTATTAAAATATTAAATAACTTTAAAAGTAACTATCGTAACAATATTAAAATATTTTGTTAGTTATTTTATTAATAAGCTAAACATTTTTAATAACCTCCAACATGAGCTATATGGACATCTCTTCAGGTAAAACTATTATTCATTGAAGTGTATTTTTAGTTTATTATATTCACATTAGTTTGATAATACTCTTGTAAAATCTTTAATATAACAATTTATTCGATAAAAAAACGGTTTTGAAAATAAAGCATTACAGCTAGAATTTGTTAGATATTTACAATTTTTGTTCAAGTAAGATAGGTAGTTAGGTAAAGTTAGATTTCATATTCTATAAATTAGTGATGTCTGATATACCAATAACTTTTAACAAAAAATGTTTTTCCTTTTTGTGCCGGATAAAAATATTTTATTTTTTTAACGTTTTGTTTATCACCGTAGAAACTAATAAAATGTAAAAATTACCTAATTCCCACTAGGTATATTGTATACAATTAATTAAAAGTTTCTTATTAATACAAATTTATGATTCATACATTTTTTTCGGAATGGAAAATATTGTGTAGTGTGCGTAGTTTCTGTCACACAATCAACACTTTTTTATACTTGGGCTACAGGGCCCGATTAGGTAGTCTAGGACCTTCAAGAATGTTTTTCTGCAGGCTATTAACTTGCTATAGTGGCCCATATTGGACAAATTTTAATATTAATAAATAATATTGGCCTTATTATAGTTATCATCAAAATCATAATGCGGCATTGCAGTCATTTGCTCCTACAAGCCCCTACTGTCTTGAATACTCTACTAGCCATTCTGGACCTGTTAAGCTATAGTTCCATATTATATAATCTAGGTACCCCAAATAAATTGTTGGTGAAACTAAATCATGAATGATGGTAAAAAATATCTACTATACAGATCATAGGTGAATAAAATGACTGTAGTATTGACTATCAATTTTTTAAATGAACAATCAATGTTAAACTATTTAAAAAATAAAAGTTTTTTACTACTGTCTAATACTTGCCATAAATATGCAATGATGTGAAAAACTTTAAACGTATAATGTTTCACTTTAGTTTATTTTGAACGCTATATTGTACCACTCCATTGTAGATGGAACCTTAACCTTTTTAATTTTAATATATACCTATTGAAGAGAAACTTACAATTAATAAAATTATTTAAAATTAATGCCATTCTTGGAATTATCTTTTCGAAACTATATTCAACAAAAATGTATCTAGATTAGAGTTTGTTAATTGTTTTTCACTAGTTTTCAATATATTATAATTAACGACAGCCAGCAAGGTTTGTTATCTATTTATATTACATAATTTTAGGTTTTTATGTATGTTATATAATAAATACATTTTTACTTTTGTGCATATATGTAAGTAGGTTTTGAATTGTAGGAATGTAAAATTTAAAACACTTAATGCAGCCCGCATACATAAAAACTAAACAGTTAATGAATCTATAGTGAGCTAATGTTCCCTTCAACAAGACTTAGTCGCTCCAAGATTGGTCTTTTCAAGACCGTAAATCAATAGTCAATAAAATCACTTTTTATAACTTGATATTAGTATGCAAAAGAATAAAAAGGGTGGGTAAGTGGATGTCGCTCTTCTGTATAGTAGGTTACGAGTGGGCCACTGTATAATGGATGGTATTAAATTTGAATTCAATGATATAATATAAATATATCATTGTATGCAAAAACCGATTCTGAGCTGAAACGCTTAGTCAGTGTTGATATTTTATTTTATATTTATATTGTTATTTCATATTATTAATACGGTAGCCAGTAAGTTGAATTAATATTATAAAATTACAACAAAACAACTATAAAATCATTATTCTTAGTTATTGAATATTTAATTTTGTCCAAATTTGATCATAAAATAGCTATAAAAAAAAATTGTGCCTATGTATTTTTAATAATTTTTAACCACTGTTATAATAATATATTAGAAGCCTTATATTAAATTTTCAAGCTTTTTGAACCAACGAATAAAATTGTATTGACATTTATAGAAAAAAAAACTAAAAAAACTCTAAAAAGAATATTTCCGTGAATAGCTCAAAACGAAACAAAATATTTTGAATATTGTATCAAGTATAGGAATTGATAAAAGAAACATATGATATAAATTTCAAGTATCTTCAGTTATTCGTTTTTGAATTACATCAAAATAAGAAAATCGCTACAAATCGATTGAATTTCCAATGTTGTAGAAATTTAAACTTAAAACGCTCATAGGAATTTGATTTGACTTTCAGGTAGACATTTTTTTTTTGATAAAGGTAGGCAAACTTATGAAGAATCTTGAACTAAATGTTCAAACCTTAGATTTGAAAGGCAAAAACTTTTATGAATTTCTAACTGAAAATAATTTGCACATTTTCGTGCTTTTTACATATTTTGCTAAAATTTGAACTTTAAATGCTTATAAAAAAAATTGTGACTACAGATTTTTAATATTTTTCAAGAGTCATTGTAAAAATATATTAGGATCCTAATTTTCAAGCTTTTTTACCCAACAAATAAAATGTAATTTACATTCATAGAAAAAAACCTAAAAAACAGAGTACCTATGTCAATAAACAGTTCAAAACAATTCAAAATATTTTGAAAATTTTATTGTCTGTAGAAAATATTTTATAAACAACCAGTGAGAATTTCATGTATCTACGGTCATTTGTTTTAAAGTTATAACAAAATCCAAAATCGATTTTGCGTATAAATTTCCATTTTTTCTTAATTTTTCTTTTGTTTTTCCCTACGCATTTGAAATTTATAAAGAATTTTAGATTCTGAGCGGAGCGATGAATGTATTGGTTTTACAATGATGTGTTTTTTTTTTTTTTATTTTTTTATTTTTTTTTTAGTTTTTTTGTTTTGGGATAGTAAAAGTGCTTAGATTTTCTTCAATAGTACCTTTTCTGATAGGAAAGTGAATCTAGTTGGTACTTTGGGGGGTCAAAAGTAAAACATTTTCCAGTAGTTTTCAAAAATACCGTGAAAAACAAATGGAAAATTAAGGAAAAAACGGGAATTTTTACGCATCATTGATTTTCGATAAAATCGATTTTGGTTTTTGGTGTAAGTCTAAAAAAAATGACGGTAAATACATGAAATTTTTACTGAATGTTTAAGCAGTTTCTATATACCCTACCGTTTTCAAAATATTTTGACTTATTTTGAGCTGTTTACAGACATTTTAAATTTCCAATCTTTTTAGTTTTTTTTTTTTTTAAAATCAATAACATTTTATTTATTCGTTAAAAATTCTTGAAAATTTAATAGAATGCTCTAATATATTGTTTCAAAGGCACATGAAAAATATTAAAAATCTGTAGTCACAATTTTTTTTTTTAAGCATTTAAAGTTGAAATTTTGACAAATTACGTAAAAATGACGAAAATTTGCAAATTATTTGGAGTTAGAAATTCATAAAATTTTTTCTTTTTAAATCTAAGGTTTTAAATTTTAACACAAGATTTAACGTAAGTTTTTCTACTTTTATCAAAAATAAAATATCTAAAAGCAATTAAAATAAATTTTTATGAGTGTTTTAAGTTCATAATTTTACAACATAGGATATTCACTCGATTTCTCATGTAGCGTTTTTCTTATTTGGTTGTAATTCAAAAACGAATAATTGTAGATACATGAAAATTTCACTAAATGTTTATATTCTCATTTTCTATACACCATTCAATTTTGAAAATATTTTGATTTGTTTTGAGCTGTTTACAGACATTTTTTAGTTTTCAATTTTTTTAGTTTTTTTTTTTATAATTGTCAATAAAATGTTATTTGGTGGGCCAAAAAGTCTGAAAATTTAATACAAGCTTTCTTATATATTGTTACAACATCAGTTGAAAAATTTTAAAAATACATAGGCACGATTTTTTTTTTTATAAGCATTTAAAGTTCGAATTTTGACAAAATTTGTCAAAATCTCGAAAATTATAAATCATTGTAATTAAAAAATTATAAAATGTTCAGTTTTTATAACTAAGTGTTGAAAATTTAAAAACAAAATTCTCATAAATAAATCATACTGTAACCAAAAAATCTAAAAAATATATCAACACATTTATTTTTTACAGACATTTTAATTTCAAATTTAGACAAAATTTCATATTCAAACCAAGAATAATGATTTTAGTTATTTTGATATAATTTAAAATATTATTTGTTGGTATATGAAACTTTTAGAATATATTGTTATATTTTATATACACGCAATGGCATTTTAAAATATATTTTTTTTGAGAAAAATGATAAATACTAATGCCTATAATACTAAAATTAATTACTTTATTCACAATAATATCATCAAATACATTTAGACTTAGTAAGATATTATAGACTGACTGACCGTCTTCGCTCAGAATCGTTTTCTTATTCAATGATATTATATCATTGGATTAAAATCTAACACAATCCATTACAGGACTCACTTGTAACCTACTGTACAGCAAGAGCGACATACACTTACCCGCCACTGGTTTTTTCATTTTATTTGTTGGGTAAAAATCTTGAAAATTTAATAGTAGGCTTCTAATATATAGTTTCAAAGGCAGATGAAAAATATTAAAAATCCATAGTCACAAATTTTTTTTATAAGTAATCAAGTTCAAATTTTTACTAAATACGTAAAAATGACGAAAATGTGCAATTTATTTTGAGTTAGAAATTCATAAAAAATTTTCTTTGTAAATCTAAGGTTTGAAAATGTGATGCAAGATTCCTCATAAGTTTGCCTAATTTTATCAATGAAAAAATGTTAAAAGCAAGTCAAAATAAATTTTTATGAGCATTTTAAGTTCAAATTTGTACAAGATTAGATATTCACTCGATTTCTCATGTAGCGATTTTCTTATTTTGTTGCAATTCAAAACAAATAACTGTAGATGCATGAAAATATCAATGAATGTTTATATAAGCTATTTCTATACACCATCTAATTTTGAATATATTTTGACTGTTTTTCAGCTTTTTACGGACGATTTAAATTTTCAAATTTTTAGTTTTTTTTTCTATTAATATCAATAAAATTTTATTTGTTGGGCCAAAAATAATGAAAATTTAATACAAGGCTCCTGATATATTTTTACAATAGCAATTGAAAAATATTAAAAATACATAGGCACACATTTTTTTTTATAATCATTTAAAGTTTGAATTTTGACAAAATTCATCAAAATCTCGAAAATGATCAATCATTGTAATTAATTATTAAACAACTATAAAATGGTCAGTTTTTATAACTAAGAATTGAAAATTTAAAATAAAGATTCTAATAAATAGTACATACTGTAATCAAAAAATCTAAAAAATATTTAAACACAGTTATTTTTTACAGACATTTTAAGTTCAAATTTGGACGATATTATATATTAAAATCAATTTTAACGAGTAAAAGTACCTATATATTATAGTATTTTTCCAGCATCACTGATAATTTTAGGTTAATAATTAAATTATATGAATAATATTAATTCAACTTACTAGCTACCATATAATAACAATATCAATATAATTTAAAATATCCTAGACTGACATACCGTCTCCACGGCTCAGAATCGTTTTTCGTATACAATGATATTATATCATTGAATTCAAATTTAATACCATCCATTATACAGTGATCTACTTGTAACCTACTGTACAGCGGAGTGACATCCACTTGACCCGCTTTTTTTTTCTTGCTTCTTAAAAAGTATTTGGCTGTGGACTCTAACGTTCTTCTTCCAATTTTATTTTTTACAAACTTAAATCACGTATATATTATTAAATCTATTTTTTAAACATCGACAACATATTGTCATATAAATTTTTTATAATTTTTTTCTTAAGTATTTGCCTGCGGGCTTCCATGTTTGAATGTTTCCTTTCAAAAAATTTTTTTATTAATTTTTTTGTAAATATTTTTTAATAGATTTTTAAACATAAACAATCTATTACCATAATATACATTTCTAAACTTTTTTCCTTGCTAATTTAAAAGTAATTGCCTTTGGTCTGCTACGTTTCTATCCAAAATTTTTTCTAAAATTTAAATATTGTTGATATTTATATATATAGATTTTAAACATTTACGAGTTTACGATCTAGCTGGTGCCATATAAAATTTTTTCTTAATTTTTTCTTTGCTCCTTAAAAATTATGTACCTGCAGTGGACTCTGAAGATCCCTTTCAACATTTTTTTTTTAATTAATTAAATCATTTTGATATTTCCAAACGAATTTTTTAAACATTAACAACCTGGTGCCATGTAAATTTTTTTCTAAATTTTTATCTTGTTCCTTTAAAAGAATTTGATTGCGGGCCCCAACGTTCCCCTACAAAAAAAAAATTCTATAAATATAATTTAAATGTTATTCATTAAATCAGAAAGCTTGAAAATGTAATACATATGTTCTTGACAATAGTTCAATAGTAGTTAAAAAATATTAAAAATCAAAGGCACAGTTTTTTTATAATCTTTTGAAGTTGTATACAATAATTTATCAAATTATTAATTTAAAATTATTTTGTAGTTAAAAATTGATGAAATGTTCAAATTGTATAGCTAAGAATTGAAAATTTAAAACAAGGCTCCACCACGTAAGTAAGATATTCTGTAACCAACAATCTCCAAAATATAAACACAGTTTTTATTTTTTGTTCAAATTTGGACGAAATTACATGTTAAATAACCAAGAATAATGATTTTAGTTATTTTGATGTAATTTTATAATGTTAATTCAACTAACCGGCTATCGTATTAATAATAAGTAATAACCTTTTTAATATACTATAAAATATCCACACTTACAAACTGTTTCAGCTTAGAATCGTTTATCGTATGGGTATAATATTATATAATTGAATTCAAATTTAATACCATCTATTAAACAGAGACCCACTTGTAACCTACTATACAGCAGAGCCATATGTAACATTGCAACGTATATATTTTGTATGTATATAATATTCTAGTTGAATAAGCTACAGGTGTTATCGTCTAAAGCCTTACGTTCGTTATAATACCGGTAGATTTCACTCGAGGTACCTACCATAAAATCAAAATTATTTGCTATGAACCTCAAGTACCAAGTTTAATATTATGTTAAAAACATTTGAATATATTCAAATCGATATAATTTATTTTATAAGCTGAACGATTCACTGTAAACACTGACCCCATCTGCTCATCGATGGCTCTATATAATATAATTATAAAATGCGTATCTGATAGGCCTAAACGATAAATTGACGTGTATTCTCATTTATCACTTGACGATGTCGGCGTCACAATTAAATCCCTTCAATCAACTAGAGATACATATATTATTATCTGTGCTAAATTATACTTTGGAGTTTGGAGTATAATAATATGTAGGTATACTAAAATGTTTTCAGAATCTATAGTGTTAACCAGGACCGGATTGGTTAGGCGAGCTACCGAGAAAATCTCAGTGGGCCGGCCGTGTGAGTGGGGGTGAAAATAATTTTATGTTTAAAATACGAAGCCACTTATAAGCTCGGAACAATTTTAGACGTAATTTTGGGTCAAAGAATATGTAAATACTAAATGGGCCACTTAAAGTGAAAAAAGTCGATGGGCCGATACATACCAACCCGGTATGTATTTTTTTTCAATGTGTTTTAACTTTTTACCTTGACCTTATGTTCTTATAGATAAATTTAATCATTAGAATAGGAATACAGCATTTTTGGTCTTTGTTGTAAGTATCATCAAATATTATAACTTAGGCCTCTACAAATATTACAAATTACAATATATTAATACACAACGATAAATTATCTATAAATAAAGAGGCTGTACAATTTGTATTATTTTATTTAAATTTGGCGTCCCTGCACATAAAGTAAGACGAAAAAAGTATTTAAAAATAGTATTTGTTATTTGAAATTTGAATATACACTATCAAATACTTTTAAGTATTTGGCACTAGGCAGTAGTTGTAACTTGTATTTAGTAATACCTATAATTTTACCACTCAGTGGAACCTCCGGGCCCGAATCGATCACTGGACGCCACTGACTGGAGATTTGTGATATGAGTGATATGACTGATATGTGATCTAGACATCTAGTTCCATAAGTATCCACTATGACGGCGCTAGTAATGCTAGAAGGGGAAATACCCCGTACTCCGCCTATTCTATGATATTTCGTAGTCAAGTCAACCTCCTCACACCCATCAACAATGTCGTGTCCTGTATAATATTATCTTAGTCCGTGGTAACCGGCATTTATAAACCATGGTTGCCGGTTATCAAATTTGTATGCCGCTCTATCTGATATCATGGCATGGCACATGGCAGTTGTAGTTATCTGTATCACTGATTTATAATAGTTTACAAGTTTACTGTTCAGCAGCTAAACTTTACCTATAATAGAGTAGAAACACTAGAAATGGTAGAATAAAATTCAAGAAATTTATGAATTATGAATTCAGAATATTTATGATTTATATTTCTCGTATAGTTTAGAGATTTTGTTTTGTTTTTAATTTTGGTTTCATCGTGAATGATTATTATAATATAACCAATAGTTTTAATTAAATAAATACAATTTGTGTAATACTTTGAGTTGAAATAATTTCTAGCATCAATAAGTCACCAATAAATCGGACTGTGCTACCAACTACACGATTTGTTGTATAATTTCATATTTTCTTTACAGTCTGGTTCCTGTGGAAAAATAAAAACTTAATGGCGGTATGTATTACAATTTACAAATACCTAATTATTATTATTCATTACATAGCCGCATAGGTATCGTTTAATGATTTTTTGTACACAGTACGTACATAATATTACACCTTGTTAAATTATATTTTATTAGGTATAGATTAATCTTATTGATACTTAATACCTAAATAACAAGACTTTCTATTGTCCTCAGAAAATTGGCAAGAAATTTTAAATTTGAGTGTATATTGTTTCTCTACACTATATTAAAACAATAACTATAATCTATTTTGCATTGCAATTTGCAGAAAAATAAGTCTAAAAAAAATGTCAACCAAACAGATACAGAAGCTATAAAGAAAAAAAAACTAACAAGTAGACAAAGAAAAGCACTTTTAAAAATTATAGAAAAAAAACAAAAGAGCCAAAAGGTAAAATTGTATTATTATTGTTATTACCTATTCTATCTCAAATAAGTTTAGAAAAAATCAAGACAAAAATGCAATTTGCACATGTGCAGTCTTGTTGGCTGCTGCGGTGCACTGCAGACTACTGGCCAATCACAGCGGCTCTACTATTTGGAGGCTGCACAATTTTTCCTAACTTATTTGGAATAGAATATACTAAATTATAGTAATATTTTTTTATATTTTATAGCAAGTTTTATTGTTCTTTTTATTAATTTTACAGAGATCTGAAATGTTAAATGAATTGAAGAGTCTTGAACTTTCAGCGCCTTCATTGTCTTTGATGACATCTATAAGTCAAACCCAAACAACTGGATTGAGAAATGCATTAAAAGAAAAAGTAACAATTTATTAAACAATTATTTTAATTTTATATTATATTATAATAGTCATTTTAAAACAAACAGTAATAAAATATTATAAAATTCTAGAAAAAATGTCAAACACCTAAGCAGCCCATAGAAGAAAATATGAGCTCAGATGAAATGACAGTTGATGAAGATGTTAGTTCAGAACTTGACAAGGATGAAATTGTATAATAATTTATTATTATTATTTATATAATTTAAATCATTCTGCAGAAAGTCAATAACTATTTCACAATGGTGGCCATATTAATTTTACTTCTTTATGTGCTGCTTGTGGTAACCATATTAAATATTCTTCTAGCAAATCTATAAAAACAAAAAAAAATTAATGTAAACATCTAAAATTATTATTATTTAATAAATATAAATTTACATGTTGGCTTTTTTAACCAATGTTCTTTAATTTTTTTTGCCGAATCATCATGGTTTTTGTTCAATGTTTGTGTAAGCAAATAAAATGATTCTTTTAAGCTAAAAAATATAAAATTAAAAATAATACAACTGTCTATATGAGATGGAATAATATGTAATTACAATTTCAGCCAAGGTTTTACGATGAGATCAGGTTTAGATAACAAATGTTGTCTAAAATCTTCCAACTGTGGAAATACTTTTCCACTCAGTATAAAAAATGCTAACCAACAATATTTTTGTTCAATGTCAGGAAATTCAATTTCAGCTTGTGGTAATGACCATCCAGCTTGACCTGAATAAAGTTGAATTTTAATATTCTAATATTAGATTGTAGTGTTCAGATAAAAACTAGTAAATTAAATTACCATAAGTCGCATTAACTGTACAGAACATTTTTTCAGTTTCTTCATTATAACTAGGCATAGGATCGTCCAATACTTTTAATGTTTTACATAATCTATTAGCATACACAGGTAACCATTCTGGTTCAATTGCAGTGAGACCTTAATAAATGCATTGTAATAAATTAACCAATGTTAAATCTCATTTTGTATAAGCATTAAAGTTTAAAAAATCTTGGTTAAATTAAAAATGTATTATTCTTATTTGTATACCTTTAATATACATTTTGTCTTGTACTTCAAATATCTCCTGATAAACTAACCATTCTGGCTTACTTCTTTTTAATACACTACTGTTGTGTATATATACTACTGCTGTTAAATTTGATGCGTAATAAGCAGCTTTATTGGGCCTTATGCCATTCCTATTTAATTCGTTGGTAGTTAATCGCCTTGCAACTCTATCCAACATACCAGCTAATACAATTTGTCGTATTTGTTTCACCTACAGTCAATTAATGTTGTATTATTGTAAATCTAGAGTAATTAATAACCTGTTATACTTGTATTGGTGTGGGTGGTGTCATGTCTAAATCAGTATTTAGTTTTAATGATGGCACATTTATGTTGAGTTGATTAATTAATTGATTGTTTAATTTCCAGGCTTCCAAAATTGACTTTTGATGTAACCCTGTTTTGGTGCAATAGTCTTGCAAACCTCCTAAACCTGATTTTTTCATTGCATGGCTTGCACCACCCATAGATCGTAGTATTACCATTAGATCACCTAGATATTATAAAAAAAAATTTTAATTACACAAGGTTGTTATTTTATGGTTATATAATTTATACATGTATAGATGTAGCAAAATAATGTTAAGTATAGATTTTAAATTCAACCGTTTAACTATATGACCAGGTGCACACCAACTCAGTGCAAAATGAACAGCCAGGTTATTGCATTGAGTCGTAACAGTGTTTTTCCCACTGTATCGATGTGTGCCTGCCCTATTACTCATAATAATAAATGGCAATATTATAAAATATTGATTTTTTATTTGAAAATAATTTAAAAGAGCAAAACATTAGTACCAATTATATTTTACTAAAACAATTGTTTAATAGATAAAAAAAAATCTTAATTAGTTTTTACCTAAGAGTAAAAATTCGCCCTTGTTTGCCCATGAAAGTTTGGTTTTTTTCCAGGCATCAACATTGTCACCAGGTAAATATTCTTGAACAGACATCGCAGAAATTATGAACAACATATACTGTAATAAACTGCGGTCTTTACTCAAACACAGCATCTTGGCATAGTGAGGAGATAATGGAAAAGCTGCCATACTCTTTCCCAGAGGTGTTATATTGTTAATTTCTAAAAATATTTTCAAACAATTACTTATTGAATGGTTAAACAAATATTAAATGTATTGTGTTTACCGGCAACGTTTCTGTCAACTTCTAAAGCACCAAGTGTAACTAATCTTTTTTCTGCTTCTAAAATAGTCTGTTTATCTGGTGGTGTAGGAAATGGAAAACTAGTAATTTTATCAATTTTCATTGATTTCATTTGCAAAATAACATTATCAATAGGAGTGGTTTGAATTTCTGGTAAATTCCATTCTGGAAACTCGTCATTGAATAGAGCAGATGAAAATAAACTATTAGATAAGAAAACAAACAATACACCTACTTAACAACATTTTTAGTATAACAAAATAATTTTACTTTCTTGTAATGTCTTTGTAAGAGGAATAAAAATAAATATATAATAATAACATAATTTCCGTTTAAAAACTATATACTTACCGATAACAGTGTCCAGGAGATGTTCTTCCAGCTCTTCCAGCTCTTTGATTTGCTGAAGCTTTACTTTCCCAAACAACTGAAAATCTCGAAACACTTGTTAATGGATCATATTCTCGAACTTTAGTTTTTCCACAGTCAACAACATATTTAACATTGGGTATAGTTAAAGAGAGTTCTGCTACATTTGTACTTACAACACACATGCGACAACCTGAAGGAGGAGGTTCAAATATCTAAAAAAAATATAAGCTATATAATCGTAGAATGGTTTTTTTATATTTAACAGTTAATAAGTTAATTAACCTTTGATTGTTTATGGGCAGGTAACATTGAATAGAGAGGAAGCACCCAAAGTGGTGTAGAACTAAATTTCATAATTTTACTTGGAACTTCATCTTCATCTTCGTCATCGTCACTTGAGTCATCAGAAATAATTAACTCATCTTCTGAATGCATTTCAATATCATAATCATCTAAATTAATATCAGGCAAAGGTTTACCAATTTCTTTTTTTATACTTTGTTTACATTTGGTATTAGAACCTATTTTAGAATCTGTTTCTCGATAAGGAAATGCTTTACGAAGTTTTGATACCAATTGTTTTACTTCTAATTTGCCTGGAAATAAAAAATACATTATATATTATTTTAAGCTCAATTATTTATATAAAAAATTGATAGCAAATAAAGAAACAAATGCAGTTTAGCTCTCCAGCTTTTATTTTCAAAATGTGATTTTTGAAGCTAGATGTTTGGTCTTGATGACGAGTCAAACTTTTTAACTTCTTAAATTGTATCCAAAATGACTTATTTCAAATTAAAATCAGAGTAAGTTGAACATTTATTTTTGGGAAATAATGCTAAAAATAGTTTTTACATATTGTGCTTTTTTTTAGTCATAAAATGTTTGACTCAAATATTGGACCAGCTCTTATTTTTATGATTTTAGAGCTCAATGAAAAATATTCTTCAATTTGCCATAAAACAACTTATGGAGACATTATAAGGCCAATTTATTTTGAGAGATCAAAAGAATCTACCATAAAAAAAACTAATAAAAGTGTTGTGGAACTGCATTTATGACCAAATATATTATTCTATTAAGATATACCAGTTAGGAACACTAAAATAGCACCAGCTGGTAAATTGGAATGAATTTTATAAATTTTGTTATAAGCTTCAACTAAATAGTCATGCGGGGTTCTCTTGTTGAAATGAATTGTCACTGGAAACTGTCTTGAACTCAACTATATTAACATTTCAAAATAGATCAATTTAAAATGTTTATAAAAAAACCTATTCATTTTTATGATTTACTTCAATAATAGGAGGTGGTTGAAGAAAAAGTTTTTGATTTTTTGAAAAGTCGTCAACTTTAAGAGTAGCAGACATAATGATTAACTTCAATGGACTAGACCTTTTTTGACGCAGGCGAACAATACGTGATAAGATACCAATCAATATATCAGAAAACACTCGTCTCTCGTGAGCCTCATCTAATATAATCGCTGAATATTTGGTAAGCAAAAAATCCTGAAATAAATATAAATCGTAATACTTTTGATACTACTTTAGAATAATAAATATTCAAGTTTACATTTTGGATCTCTTTTAACAATACACCATCAGTCATGAACTTAATTTTTGTATTAGTTCCTGCATTTCCTTCAAAACGTATTAAATATGATACAATATCTGTTGTTTCATTTAACTCTTCAGCTACTCGTTGAGATACAGATATTGCAGCAATACGTCTAGGCTCTGTGACACCAATCATTTTATTCCCACTAAAAATTAACAAATAATACATAATTTTTATTAATTATTTAATTAAATAATGATTATGATATACACTGATAAGTCTTATGTTATTTATTTATAATTTATTTACAAAATTCAGGTATTGAATTTTATATTTTACATAAGTGTGTTTACTTTGAATAGCCAGCTTCGTATAAAAATTGGGGAACTTGGGTAGTTTTTCCACTTCCTGTTTCACCAACAACAATAATGACATCATTTTCACTGATTGATTCCATAATGATTTGTTCTTCACCAATAATCGGTAACTTTGAACGAGACTCAATAATTTCTGGTGTCCGATTGATTGGAACTGGCTGCTTTTTAGCAGCAGAAATTTTGCCACTCATAATGACGGATTATGGAAAAATTAACAATCGGTTTTATAATTTAATAGTAAAATTAATAAATGTTAAATCAAAATGTAAACCATAACAAAATAAATGTAAACATGTTGAACTATATAAATTATTTGAATTTCTCACGTGGTAGTGATGTTTACTTTTTATTGTTCGGTGGTATATGATAAGAAAATTTGATAAGCGGCAATGATAAAAAATCAAATTTATTAGATACTAGATATATACATTTGAAATTTATATTCTTTGTAAACGCGTAAATCATGGTTTAAATTCTTCTAGACTTTCAAATACTTCATATTAGCAATTAAAAATGTATTTTAAATATGTATCTAATACTAATTAGTAATTTGGAAAATGTATTTGAGTATTCTACCAATACTCAAATAAGTAAAATACTTTTGTTATGTACCTAGGTAGGTATATCAAATATTTTCAAATGGGTACACCCGCATATAAAAAATAACAATTGATTTTCGTTATTATTTATACAAGGTCTTATTACAATTACACTTTAATATCATACAAAATTACTATTACTACATAATGTCCATCTGCCATACTCCATACAAGTATACAACTCATACACAAATTAATAAATCGATATAAAGCGAAATGTTTAATGATTTAACACTATGGATGTCTCGAGTTTCGTATTTTTCTTTGATATTATTTTGTTCAGTTTTTAATTTACTGCTGTTTAGTAGGTTCTTCGTTCCTTTTAATTTAAATAAAAATGAATAGTTATAGGTAGGTAGCGAAGTGTATTATCAATCTTACAGTGCAATTTATATTGTATAATGTATTGACATATACTAAAAAAACAAAAAACACGAAGATGGTGGACAGGTGTACTACAGCCTACAACTTAATTTAAAAGTAGATAACTGTATGTATATATTTATTAATTTTGTTTATTTTAATATACTAAATGATTTTATATACATTTTGTAGACACAGTAGTAATAAATTAATGAATGACTTATAATACGAGTGCTCTATACAATTCGAAATAATTTTAGTCGAATGATTTCGATTTTTGGCAGATTTTGATTATATCATTCATTTAATTGGTCAATCTATTTCTAAATAAGACACACATTTAAGAAAATCTATACCTGCTTGGGAGCGTTACAGTTTCGGAATCTCGTAACATTGGTAATAATGTTGTTCTTAGTTTTAATGGCAAAACTATAACTTAATATAAAACTACTCTAGTGCCGGGTTGCACTAAACACTTAATGAATAGTGAATCGATATAGTGAGCTAATGGTCCCTTATACAAGGTAGTTTAGTGGCCCACGATCGGTCCATTCAATTTAATGCGACACTGCATTATAGAGCGTTGAGATTCAAGAGAAATTCAAAACTATGCAGTGAAATTTAGAGGATTGAAAAAAATTTTGATACTTTTTACTAATTTTGATTTCTACGGGGAAGGATCATCCATCATCGTTCAAATTTTAACACTTAGGTTTTAAATATTCACAAAAAAAAAAAAGGGTGGGTAAGTGTATGTCGCTCTGCTGTACAGTAGGTTACAAGTGAGTCACTGTAATGGATTGTGTTAGATTTTTATCCAATGATATAACATCATTGAATAAGAAAAACGATTCTGAGCGAAGACGGTCAGTCTATAATATCTTACTAAGTCTAAATGTATTTGATGATATTATTGTGAATAAAGTAATTAATTTTAGTATTATAGGCAATAGTATTTACTATAGTTGGTTAAATTCATTTTTCTCAAAAAAATTATATTTTAAAATGCCATTGCGTGTATATAAAATATAACAATATATTCTAAAAGTTTCATATACCAACAAATAATATTTTTAAATTATATCAAAATAACTAAAATCATTATTCTTGGTTTAAATATGAAATATAGATGAAAAATATTAAAAATCTGTAGTCACAATTTTTTTTTTTAAGCATTAAATTTAAATTTTAAAGTTGAAATTTTGACAAAATACGTAAAAATGACGAAAATTTGCAAATTATTTAGAGTTAGAAATTCATAGAAATTTTTCTTTTTAAATCTAAGATTTTAAATTTTAACACAAGATTTAACGTAAGTTTTTCTACTTTTATCAAAAATAAAATATCTAAAAGCAATTAAAAATAAATTTTATGAGTGTTTTAAGTTCATAATTTTACAACATAGGATATTCACTCGATTTCTCATGTAGCGTTTTTCTTATTTGGTTGTAATTCAAAAACGAATAATTGTAGATGCATGAAAATTTCACTAAATGTTTATATTCTTATATTCTATATACTATACAATTTTGAAAATATTTTGATTTGTTTTGAGCTGTTTAAAGACATTTTCAGTTTTCAATTTTTTTAGTTTTTTTTTTTATAATTGTCAATAAAATTTTATTTGGTGGGCCAAAAAGTCTGAAAATTTAATACAAGCTTTCTCATATATTGTTGCAACATCAGTTGAAAAATTTTAAAAATACATAGGCACGATTTTTTTTTATAAGCATTTAAAGTTCGAATTTTGACAAAATTTGTCAAAATCTCGAAAATTATAAATCATTGTAATTAAAAAATTATAAAATGTTCAGTTTTTATAACTAAGTGTTGAAAATTTAAAACAAAAATTCTCATAAATAAATCATACTGTAACCAAAAAATCTAAAAAATATATCAACACATTTATTTTTTACAGACATTTTAATTTCAAATTTAGACAAAATTTCATATTTAAACCAAGAATAATGATTTTAGTTATTTTGATATAATTTAAAAATATTATTTGTTGGTATATGAAACTTTTAGAATATATTGTTATATTTTATATACACGCAATGGCATTTTAAAATATAATTTTTTTGAGAAAAATGAATTTAACCAACTATAGTAAATACTAATGCCTATAATACTAAAATTAATTACTTTATTCACAATAATATCATCAAATACATTTAGACTTAGTAAGATATTATAGACTGACTGACCGTCTTCGCTCAGAATCGTTTTTCTTATTCAATGATATTATATCATTGGATAAAAATCTAACACAATCCATTACAGTGACTCACTTGTAACCTACTGTACAGCAGAGCGACATACACTTACCCGCCCTTTTTTATATTGAAAACAGTACAAATTTAAGTTTTGTAAGATTTTTTTGTTGCCCCCTCCCTCTTAGAAATCCTGTCTACGCAACTGTATAAATATATAGGTATAGATGTATTGTATATGTGTAATAGCTCAATTAAAATGGATTTACATATATTATGTATATTTTGAATTTTAATAGACTACATCCTGTTTACGTAAATTAACGTATATTAATATTATGTGTATAGTTTATAAAACTGTGATATTATTAAATATATGTTTATGGGGAATAACTATTATACGTTTCGTACTTTAAGTTAACAAACAACATTGGAATCTATAATGTATACGCGCGCAGTGCTGCAGTAGTTTTTCGGTCATTGAGTAGAGTAGACGGCACCTACTCTATTTTATACAGTAAATTGTTATTTGTTACGTGTACTTACATACTATATTATAAATTATTTTAAGTAGAAGATAATAATGAATTAAATTTGTTGTCCAGCGTAATAGTGAGGAGAGTGTATCGCGTATGAAATATCTATATAGTATATTCTATGTATTAGCAACGGTTCCACATTGTTTGGTTTTTCTTTCACGATAATGAATATTCGATGATCACGACAATCTCTGCATGGAATATCCTGAAATCGTGTTTATCTTATCTAACCGAATAACTCAATATAGTATATAAGTACATTGATATAGTACCTATATATAACTATATATACCTATATGATCAGTGAGCTATACTGCTGCAGTATATAATGGATGATCTGGACCAATACATTAACATTTACTCCAAACGACGATGGAATGTTTTTGTTTTGTTGTTGATGGTCGGCACACCTGGGATATTCAATGCTATCCAGATATCGTCGTACGTGTTTCTAGTCGATAAACCTTCATACTGGTGTGATATACCGGATCTAAAATCGGCAGGATGGAGCGACCAGATGATCATTAATGTTTCCATGCCGTAAGACTAAATGAGGATATTTTTTAAAAGTTATAGTTAACCAATAATGAATTAAATGTGTACCTACACAAGGCTATATCAACTAGATCCAGGTAGTAGGTGTATACTATATAGCATAGACATATAAA
The DNA here is from genome assembly GCA_027563435.1 of Nasonovia ribisnigri. Classification (NCBI taxonomy): domain Eukaryota; kingdom Metazoa; phylum Arthropoda; class Insecta; order Hemiptera; family Aphididae; genus Nasonovia; species Nasonovia ribisnigri. The sequence goes on from JANEHU010000616.1 coordinate 18,921, forward strand.
TATGAGAATCATTATATGGTATATAGACACTCAGTAGCGTATCTAGGATTTTATCAAGAGGGAGAATATAAAGTTTTTAATAAACATTCAGTATACAAATATTATTATATACATGACGTGGAATTATGTACAAAATTTGGTCTCCAGAGGGGGAGGGGGGTATGACCCCCATATTCCTTCCGTAGATACGCCACTGTAGACACCTCCGTTCATAAGTCTATTATTTTAAATATTGTTGTCACATTATAAAACTAAATGCAAAGTGAGTACAAACTGCTCAGAGTTTGTCTGGTTTGAGACGAAAAATACCATGATAAACTACGACTACAAAGGACTTACCTATAGGCTATAATAGCTGTATTAAATTGTATATCATTGATACTTTTTTAAAAGATCCCTGCAACTATATACATATACCTAAAATCTCAATACGTGGTAGCAAATGGAAATTATGAAGTGGCCGAAATGAAGAGTATGCGTATATATGTCTTACGAGTATTATATTCCCAATATTCCCATTAGATTTTAATCTTATACAATATGATACATGTCCTTCAAATGTACCTACTTCTATTAATAATTATATAATTGCATAAAAAAATCTAACAATTAAAAAAAAAAATGCCTATCATCAACTATATAAAATGATATTCATATTTACATTGAGATCAAGTATTTCAAGTGGGGAATAGTAAGTTCCTACACGAGAATAGCAGGTAAACAATTACATATGTTAGTTTCTACACGGACATATGTAAGTTCCTACACTGTAAAAACTAGGTACCTATGTTAGTTCCTACACGGCGGAGAAAGGTACATATGTAAGTTCCTACACCGTGGAAAAAAGGTGTAAATATGTATATACGAATAAATATATGATGATTATATAATATAATACAAATCGCATAACACATTTTCACAAATAAGTATATAACAATTAGATTTGTTATTGAAACTTTATACGCTGGTGCCTGGTATAGCTATTTTATGGCAGACAAACCTGAAAATGCAGCTATAACCGAATTTTGTGATTATTTGATAGACAATTATATATCAAATGAATCAATCTTTCCTCCGAAATTGTGGGCGAGGCAATGTTCTGATAGAGTCCATACGACAAACCGCTTGATGAAAGTTTTCATTCAGATTTTAACTCTAATTTTTATCACCAACATCCAAATATTTTTAAAATAATTGAAATTATAAAACTTTTTCAAGGAGATACGTATATAAAAATAAGAACTAAAATTAATAACACGAAACCAAAAATCAGTAAAAAATACGCCGAAAAAGAAGATTTTATAAATGAAAAAATTTCAGATTATACAACAAACAAAATTAATCAATACGATAATTATGTTAAATTTGTAAGTTATAGAAATAAACCTCATAAAATATAAGTTATCATTTTTATTATATTTTTTACTTTTCAAATTATATTATATTCAATCGTGAAAAATTAAAATGCGTTATGCGATTTTTTTTATATTTTTACTCATCATATTATATTTATTTGAAACAATGCGTTATACGTTTTTTTTATATTTTTACTTTTTATATTATATTATATTTAATCGTGAAAAATTAAAATGCATTATGCAATTTGTATTATATATTGTATAATCATCATATATGTATTTATTCGTATATACATCGTATATACATATTTACACCTTTTTTCTACAGTGTAGGAACTAACATACGTACTTGGATATTACCGTGTAGGAACTTACATATGTACCTTTTTCCGCCGTGTAGGAACTAACGTGTGTATTTTTTTTACCTGCTACTCTCGTGTAGGAACTTACATACGCCCTTTCAAGTCTACTCTTTCTTTAGTCCAACACTTCACTTCACTACTATATATTTTTAATTAGCAACAATGCCCATTTATTTCTATTGCTAAACTCTTAGCCAGGTTCTGAATTGGTCTATTGTGCGTTGTCAACACCTGGCACAGATACTTAGCACTATAGCCACTATAGGTATACCTTTAATTTCCGGTATCGAAATTATTTTATAACGAAATGTAGGTATATAATATATATGTATTATGTATATTTACCACTAATCGTGTTTAAATGTATAACTAGTGTAAAAAAAGGTGGGCAAGTGGCTGTCGCTCTTCTGTACAGTATATAGGGGAATTACCCGTTTCCGCCATCGCCCGTTTGCGCCAATTCAAAAAAGGTTCGATTCCCGTTTCCGCCAATCTACCTGCTATGGAATAATTATTTTAATATATTCCATATTTTTGGGAAAAAAAGAAAAATCTTCATAGTTTACAAATCATAATTGTTTTGGTTCATCGTAACTATTACGTAACTATACACAAAAAATTATGTACCTTTTATGAATAAGTGACTTTTATTTTATTATTGTATTTATTTATGACAAAAAAATATGTATTTATGAATCAGGGACATTTACTTTATTATTGTATTTATTATAACCATGACAAAATATTATGTATTTATTATTTGCTTTATTAGTTACAAATATATTTTTCAATATTTAATTTCATCATATAAACCATGTACAATTATTTCAAGTTAAAACTTAAGTACACCGTAAAAATAATAGGAATAAAAATGCAATTAATACAAATTATTATAATTTTACCATAGCCGGTAGATTGGTGGAAACGGGAATCAAACCTTTTTTAAATTGGCGGAAACGGGAATCAAACCTTTTTTTAAATTGGCGGAAACGGTCATTTCAAATTTTGGCGGAAACGGTACATGCCCGTTTTGTCGAATGACTTCGGCAGATTTTGAATATATAAGAACCGCGAAACAACACGAAACACAACGAAATACAACGAAACGACACGAAACAGCACGAAAAATATTTTCGTGTCCTTTGATTTCGTCAATTTTACCGCCTCGTTCACGAAATTCGACGAAAACGTGAAAACATGAAACGCGAAACGCGAAACATGCATAGTGTGGAGCGACCTTATACGAATTCCCGTTTTTCCTTAATTTTTATTTGGTTTTTCCCGGGGTTTTTGAAAACTTTTGGGAATTTTGACCTCCCGAATACACCAACTACTAACTAGATTCACCTTCTCATCGAACAAGATAGGTACTGTAGAAGCAAATCGAAGTAGTTTATTACTGCTTCAAACGGTTATGACAGATATAAAACAAAAAAAACACATCATTGTAAAAACAATACTTGCAGAATCGAAAAGTATAGGTACGTTTATTCATTTTATTTTTGATATTGATATTATTTTTTTTACTATAGCTAATGCTAAATAACTATAAAGTCTGCAATGGAAAATTATTTAAATAAAACCCTTCTAGACATTTTAAACCACATCGGTCATTGTTATATAGTTAATACCTACCTATACAGTATACTACGTAATTTCAACAAATTTGTCAGAAAAATATGAAACAACACTACAACTATAAAGAGTACCGCCAGAATACATATACAAAATAATATGCATGCACCTTTAAAGACTCACAATTAATGATTTATTGTACTATTTTTTAGATATAATGTAGAATAATTAATTTAGAATTAATGTTTTCATATTATTAAATATTAAATTACCTACCTAATTGATACCAAATACATGAATATCATATTTTTAGGTTTCAAAATTATTCATTAAAAAAACTTGAAGAATGTTCTTATTACAATCGAAATTATTCAATATTTGCCAAAAAAGGTTATAATTGGTCAATGAATAATTTAGAAAATGCCATTTTAAAACCTTGTCAAGATTATAGTTACAGTACCAGAGAATCTGTTGTAACTGAAGTATGTAAACATTGTTTTCAAAATGAATAATAATCCCTGAACGTTTATTATATAATATTCTGTTGGACGAGTATTGATTTTTAATTTCGAGTCGAGTTTTAATTATTTTGAGTCGAGTCGAGTTCAAAATTCGAGTACTTGAAAAATGTCGAGTGTTAAAAAAATGTCGAATACTCAATGAAAGTCAAGTATTAAAAAAATTATCGAGTAGTGGGGATTGCTCGAGTATTTTAAACTGTAGGTAAGTACTAGAAATAGATTTTCGGAATACTTAAAATTTTCTTTCATACAAACCTTGCCCAGCAATTGATTTTTAAATTATTATATAGTTTATTGGGTCATCATTATTTATTTATTATTTAGTAGGAAATAAAGTAAGAATAACTATGTATTAAACTATTAACTTAGAGCCAATAATACTCAATACTTAAAAGGTGTAGAAAAAAATTCAATAATAAAAATTAAAATAATAATTCAATATTTAAATAAGAATTGCTTTTATTAGTTATTATTATCACATAAAAAATATTTAACAACATAATAACAATTAATTTAACAGTAATACCACAGTTTAAACTCAAAGTAGTTGAATGACAAAAACTGAATAATAATTAGTAATTACGATTTACGAGTAACGGTTGGTGGAAATGTATGTTGTTTGGTGATAGTGGACAGTGGTTACCTATAATCGGTATAAAATGTAAATCTTAAATCTTAAACGTGAAATGTAATTTTTATAATAATAAAGCACCAACAAACTTGAGAGTTGAGACTAATAACTATTGTTATTAATTTAAACATCCAAGTATTACCTGGTATTCTTATACCGAGAAATGAGAATATTTGGGTTCTTTAAGTTATTTTTAGTTCTAACATTTATTTTATAAAACGAGTAGTGGATTCAAGGCGAGTACTCGATTTAAACCGAGTACACGTAATTACGAGTTAAAAAAAAGGGGGTCAAGTAGATGTCGCTCCGCTGTACAGTAGGTTACAACTTACAAGTAGATCACTGTATAATGGATGGTATTAAATTTGAATTCAATGATATAATATCATCGTATACGAAAAACGATTCTGAGCGGAGCCAGTATGTCAGTCTAGGATATTTTAAATTATATTGATATTGTTATTATATGGTAGCTAGTAAGTTGAATTAATATTATTCATATTATTTAATTATTAACCTAAAATTATCAGTGATGCTGGAAAAATATTATAATATATAGGTACTTTTACTCGTTAAAATTGATTTTGATATGTATAATTTTGTCCAAATTTGAACTTAAAATGTCTGTAAAAAATAACTGTGTTTATATATTTTTTAGATTTTTTGTTTACAGTATGTAAGTATGTATTATTTATTAGAATCTTTGTTTTACATTTTCAATCCTTATTTATAAAAACTGACCATTTTATAATTGTTTAATTACAAATTACAATGATCGATACTTTTCGAGATTTTGATGAATTTTTTCATGATTCGAACTTAAAATGCTTATAAAAAAAATATGTGCCTATGGATTTTTAATATTTTTCAATTGCTATTGTAACAATATATTAGGAGCCTTGTATTACATTTTCATTATTTTTGGTATTTATATAAAAAAAAAACTAAAAAAATTTAAAATTTAAATGCTTAAAAAGCTCAAAATCAGTCAAAATATATTCAAAATTAGATGGTGTATAGAAAATGCTAATATAAACATTCAGTGAAATTTTCATGCATCTACAGTTATTCGTTTTTGAATTACAACAAAATAAGAAAATCGCTACATGAGAAATTGAGTGAATATCTAATCTTGTAAAAATTTGAACTTAAAACGCTCATAAAAATTTATTTTGACTTGCTTATGAACATTTTTTTATTGATAAAATTAGGCAAACTTATGAGGAATCTTGTATTAAATTTTGAAACCTTGGATACAAAAATTTTCAAGATTTCTTACCAACAAATAAAATTTTATTGACATTTATAGAAAAAAAAACTAAAAAATTGGAAATTGAAAATGTCCGTAAACAACTCAAAATACGTAAGAATATTTTTAAAATGCTATGGTGTGTAGAAAATGCTTATATAAACATTCAGTCAAAATTTCATGTATCTACCGTCATTTCTTTTAGAGTTATACCAAAAACCAAAATCGATTTTGTCGAAAATTGGTTTTCCGTAAAAATTCCCGTTTTTCCTTAATTTTTCATTTGTTTTTCACGGCGCTTTTGAAAACTACTGGGAAATTTTAACTTTTGACCCCCAAAGTACCAACTAGATTCACTTTCCTATCAGAAAAGTACTATTGAAGAAAATCGAAGCATTTTTACTGTCCTAAAACGTGATGACAGACACAAAAAAAATTTTAAAAATTTAAAAACACACATCATTATAAAATTAATACATTCATCGCTCCGCTCAGAATCTAAAAACAACTGTAGTTTAGTTAATCAATACGATTTTACAATGATGTGTGTTTTTCTTTTTTTTTTATTATCATTATTTTTTTATTCTGAGCGGAGCGATGAATGTTTTTTCTTCGCTCCGCTCAGAATCTAAAAATTTAGTCGAGTCGAGTTGAGTAATGAAACTCGACTCAAAAATGTTTCCAAAGTCGATTACTCGTCCAATACTAATATTTTGTTTTATTAAGACTGGTTTATAAAATGTTTTAGTGGAATTTAGTTTGTGATAATATATCGCTGAAGTCTAATGTCCACGCCTCTATGGCTTTTGGAAAGTTTGTTGGTGGACTTTTATTTGGTTCAATTTCAGATGTGTATGGCAGGAAGTTTGCTTTCAATTTGGCGGCTTTTATTTACATGTTTTCAGGACCATCTGCTGCCCTGATTGATTCATATGTATTATTTTTAATTGCGAGATTCTTGATAGGTGTAGCTGGATCTGGAATCTATGAATCATCGTATACAATATGTAATAATAAAAAAAACTTGATCTGTATAATATATGAAAATGAATATTTGTTAAAAATACAAAAATAATAATACTTTATGTTAATTCTAGTGACTGAGCTGACAAGTGGTAAAACTCGCACTTTACTTTGTCTTTTGATGAATATGTCGTACCCAATTGGTTATATTTTGCTATCAATTATTGCTTATTATGTACGTCCGTGGAGAATGTTGCTCTTAGTTCTGTCTTTGCCCATATTCGGATTGTTAATACAATGCTGGTAACAACTAACAGTTTAATTATTTAATTTTACATCATAATATTTCACTTTTTATATGTTAATTTAAATTTCTTAAATATATTGATATTTATTTAATTGTTTGTATAATAGATGATAATTAAAGTAAATATTTATGCATTTTTTAGGTTTCTACCTGAATCTTCTAAATGGTTAATGTCCCAAGGTAGAACAAGAGAAGCTTGGGTGGAAATGGCTAAACTTGTTCCAACTGCAGTTCATGCAAACATTGATAATGATGGACAAGTTAATGTAGAAATTAGTAAGGTTAGTCAATTAGTAAATACTTTATTATGTAAAAATTAAGGATTAAAGTAATTAATTTGTATTATTTAATATTAATTAGTTATAAATAATAACTTATAAGTACTTAATGTTTTGATGAACGAGGTAGAGGACCAATATGTTTTGTTGTGCACTTGCAGTGCAATGAGCCACAACCCTCCGATCAACTAAGAATTAAAATAATTAAATGCTTATGCAGTTCTAAAATCTATTATAATAACAATTGAATAATCGTCTAAATCTTGATTTTTATACTATACTAAAACTCTCAGAAAAATAGTCTGATTCGGAAAATGAAATTAAAATTGCACGATGTTGTTATATAAAAAAAAAAATATTTCGAAAAAATTATTAATCGAAAAATTGTTAATTGTATCATCATGAGTCTATATATGGCATAGTCATTGTTTATAATATAATATACTATACATAACATATTTTTCATATTTTTTAATCTTTCACATTTTGTGTAAGAAGTTTAGTGATCACTTTTATAAATAATTATATTTTGTTCAAACAAAGTAGACAAAAAAGTGTAATGGCAAATTTACGGAGATCTTGTCAGCATATACGTCATTGTTTTATACACCGGATTTGTCAGCAAAAACAGTTATTTCTTTATTTTTTGGATTATCTTGTGGCTTATCGTATTACGTTATTGGTGAGTCTGATTGGAAAATTATAATATACATTTATATAAACACTAAACAGTGTAAGAATATATAAACGTATTTTATATATTTATTATTATATATTAAATATTCTAAAATAAATATAAATTCTTGAAATATTTTAATCATTCTTTCATGGAATCTAATTAATTTTTGTTTATGTTATTAACTAGCATTGAACGGGGATAATATAACTGCTGATCGTTACATATATGTTGCGTTGAACGGAGTTGTTGAAGGTGTATCATATGCGTTAACTGTTCCTTTATTTATTTATGTTGGACGCAAAAAAGCAGTTTCATCCTTTTTTTTCGCATCAGGAGTATTGCAACTGACATTATTGGCAATACCACTTGGTATTAAATATATTTAAAATATGAATTGCTAGAACTATTATGATATTAATATTTAGTATTAATTTTTTTGTTCTTAGAAAAATCAAACATTTTATTATGCGTAACTTTAATTGGAAAATTTTTCGTAAGTGCCTTATTTTCAGCCATTGTACTCTACGTATCAGAATTATATCCAACTACAATCAGAAATACTGGTATCGGAATATTATTGACTTTTTCTCAAATAGGATCTATTATTGCACCATATATAGTCGAAATATTGGTATATAAATAATGGAATTGACAATCGTGCATGATTACGATACTTAAATATTTAAAATGAAAGTTTTTAATTTTTCATTGATATTTGTATACTTAAAGGGAGCTAAGGCATGGTATATTCCGAGTACAGTATGTGGGACACTTGGTATCTTTGTTTCAAGCTTGGTTCTGTTGTTGCCCGAGACAAAGAAGACAGTATTACCAAATACTCTAGAAGATATGAAAAACACTAATTCCGTCAAACTTAGCAATTGTTTTAAATTTTAATGTTTAAGGCTTTTACCTAATTTTTTTCTTCCACGTACAGCGATTTTATTTTTATATGTTATTAATATTATAGACAGTTCATATAATTGACTGTAAATCTTTGGATTTGAGAAGGTACATTAAAACATGATAAAATCATTATAACAATGTTTAAGTATAATCCATATAAAGATAAAAAATGATAGAAATATTTCATACTTAAAATTGTTTTTGTTAAATTATTAAACATAGTAAACTATGTCTTATGTGACTCTTACGTTGATTAAGTATGCATACGGACATTTAAAAAATATATTTTCACATTTTTTTTTTAGTTTTTTTATAATTTAGTTTTTTTTCCTTAATTTTTTTTGTCAGTTATTTTTTCCGTGTTTTTTTTCCTTGGTTTTTTTTGTTTTGAGCTATTTACGGACATATTCTGTTTACAGTTTTTTTAGTTCTATAAATGTCAATACAATTTTATTCGTTGGGTCAAAAAGCTTGAAAATTTAATACAAGGCTCCTAATATATTGTTACAAGAGTAGTTGAAAAATATTAAAAATACATAGACACAATTTTTTTATACATGCATTTAAAATTCAATTTTTGAAAACTTTTATCAAATTTTAAATTTATAAATGATTTTGTAGTTAAAATTTGATAGCATTTTCAACTTTTATGGTTAAGGATTGAAAATTTAAAACAAGGTTCCACGTAAGTATAGATTATTTAATAACTAGAAAATCTCAAAAATATAAACAAACAGTTTTTTTATAGCTATTTTATGATCAAATTTGGACAAAATTAAATACTAAATAACCAAGAATAACAATTTTAGTTATTTTGTTATAATTTTATAATATTAATTCAACTTACCGGCTACCGTGATAATAATATGAAATAACAATATAAAATATAAAATAAAATATCCACACAGACAAACCGTCTCAGCTCAGAATCGTTTTTCGTATACACTATACAATGATATTATATCATTGAATTCAAATTTAATACCATCCATTATACACTGACCCACTCGTAACCTACTGTACAGCAGAGTGACATTCACTTACCCGCCCTTTTTAATTTAGCATATACATTGGGAAGGTGACACAGAGGGATCTTTCTCCAAAATTACTTCTGACTCGAGCGCTACCATTATTTTTATTTCTTTGAACCAAGTGAATAAATTATAAATAAAAATTGTGCCTTTGTATTTTTAATATTTTTCAACTACTATTGTAACAATATATCAGGAACTTCGTATGACATTTTCAAGCCTTTTGACCAAACGAATACAATTTTATTGACATTTATAGAAAAAAAAAAATGAATGAACCCTTATAATTTTCAAGCAACGTGTAACTTCCTAACTGTAACTTGTAACTGGTTAAAAATGTCCAAAATGTAACTAAAGACAGGTACTTACACAAATATAGTATAAATAGCACGTATTAAATTGATTATGCTATGCGATATGTAAGTATAATCTAAACTAGGTTGTATTTTCGGTTTTTTTTTTGTCTTAATAATTTTTAAATTTGACCATGCTGCAGATATTATACCTATATCATGTATATATTATTTGTACATTTACAATCATTGTATGGCAGTACATATACATCACTAATCACTGTACAAAATAGTTCTACAGTATGACCTTCGTTTATATAACGCTGTATATAAGTATATCAGCTATCATCTATTATATATGTCAATTATAAAGTATATAATATATATACGTTGTATTTTAGTAACTACTAACTATATATAGAGTATCTGTGTCTGTATGACTGTATAAGTAATTAAATCGAATAACGACTAAATATTGTCAGTTGCTAACAGTTTAGCGAGTGTCATAGTCATGCAAGTACTCAATTGCCTTACCATTTTATAATTTAACAAAATACATAATCGTAGAAATAATGTTTATATTCTATAAATATACCTAGGTGTATGCATAAAGAATAATAATTCAAATGTCTCTGTAACCTGTACTCTATAGTTTATGTCAAGTGAATGTAATGGTCACTATTTAAGGATAAACGTACATAAATCAGTACTACGTACAATATATTAAGTAGAAGATAATATTTCGATTCGTCTGGAAACAAATAAGAGGTAAGATAATATAATATTTAAATTTGGTAAGTAATTTTAAATTTAAAAACTTCTCATAATTATTGGCTGTAATTGTTATAATAAATATTGTTATTAGGTATATTATATTAGTTTTGTTTATGGCTTATCATAATACTACAATATAACTTATAAGGAATACTTATAGGTAGGTTATTGAAGTTAGAGTATTCAGGGTATTAATATCTCATAATACAGTATTATTGTTTTAAATTCATACAATCATACTACATAATATAACCAATTAATTGTTTGTAAGAACTACTAAGAAGTTGATAATTTTATAGATATGATTTATTATCATAAACAAATGTAATATAGCTATTGTCAATTAAAAACAATTTTTTCCAGTCAAATATATTAATTACAAGGTATAGGTATTTTTGATTAATGAAATTTGATTTTATATTAAAAATAAGACGAGAAGATCTCATTCCATAAAAATAATATATAGAAATATCTGTAATTATATTATTGTAATATGTTAATTTGGAATGGACATGTCATACAAATATATTGATATTTAGTAATAATTATTGATTTCGAGATGTGTTAAAATCAAAAAAAAATTCATCACATAAACAAATATTGAAATATACCTACTTTAATTTCATGTTTTACTCTAAACCTGAAGAAGATCTGTTATTTCAATGAAAAGTATTAATAATTATCCATATAAAACGTAAATAAAATGATGAAATGTAGAATTTATTTTAGTGATTCAAATGTATACATTTTATATTTATCCTAAGCAGAGGGTCACACCCTCATGTGTTGTCTCCGTCTTACAAATATACAACATAGAAATAATGTTTTTGCGCGGGATAACGTCACTTCCACTGTATTTCTAGTAAGATCACAGACTAACCAAAATTTCACAACTCATAGGGAGCAACTTTATCAGTGTAGTACTTACATTTTTTTCGATAGCACTAACCAATAATTTTTAATAATTGAATAAAAAAAACTAAAAAAACTTAATGTTTTCAAACTTCTAACTTTAAATGTATTTATGTTATTTAAATAATTAAAACACTACGACGCAGTTTAAATTTTACCCTAAGTGTTGTGAAACTTTAGTAATTCTACTATAAATACAGAGGGAATAAAAATGTCCCGCACAAAACAGTTTTTGCTCTGTGGTACATATTTTGTTAGACGGAGACGATATATGCGGGTTTGACGTCCTTAATTGTGTAAAGAAAAATATGTTACTTATTTAGTTTCTAATTTCTATATACACCTGAACAGTAAATGTTAAATATCATTGATGCCCTTTCGACAGCTACTGAATACGAATGTAGGAAAAATATGGTCTGAATAAATAATAACTTCTAAATTAAAATTTCACTCAGCCAACGCAATGCGTCAGCAGCATGTATAGTAGTTACGTACCTATATAAGTATTAATCATTAATGTATCATTATAGGTATAATATAGGAATATATAGGTTTTAAACCATATCAATCATCATATCGATACATAACCTGTCATTTTATTTATGAATTTCTTTTTTAACATAATATAATATAATATTAAATAGACCTATTATACACCGATATTTTTAACCCAGTTTGCGATTTTTTTCATTAATTTTTCTTATTAATTGGATTATATTTATATGAATTTCTTTCAAGATTGCATGATATATAATAACATTATATTAATTATAATATCGATGGATATAAATATTATTATATTATTATTGCAGTATAAAATGTACAGTGTACCTAGTACATATACATCATAATATACTTATTACTTATATTATATTTTAAATACATGGCTAATTATAATAATTTTCTTGAAATTATATGATTATTATACTTACTACTGTCTATAGGTACTGGTACTAAAGGAGAGTAGCATTTTTTAGAAATAAATTTTCTTGAAGGAAGACATTTCGGAAGAATGTGTTGTGATTCCATTCTGTATACTCCAATATGCGTGTACTATTTGTATATTATATTTAACTATTAAAGTCTCATTACAGTATTAATAAATGAATACCTATAGGCTATAGGTGAAACATAAATTTTGAAAGAAATACAAGTTAGCATTACCACAGCATTACTATTAGCCATTGCTATAGAGATAGGATGTTAATGACTTTTGCGTTATTTTTCCTTTGATCCTATAAAATGCTATCTCGGCTGAAAATTCGTTTCATGCTCTCTTAATGACTTGATTCAATATATTATTATACTCATTTTATCTCGCATTTTTAGACATTATTTTTCAACGTCATTTTTTTATATTTTTAGCTTTTGTAGTTTTGTACAATGTGGGGCTTTTTTTCTCGAATTTTAAATTTGAAAGAAAATATGTTCAAAAAAAAAATTGTATTATTTTGTTATTGTATTATTATTATTGGTGGGTTTTTGTTGTTACTTAATTTATCGCGTACCGTTACAGGTTTTATTTATATTTTACTTTTTAATTTATTTTTAATAAATTCATACATTTATTTTTACTGTAAATTAAACTACAAATTTAAATGTTTAACTAAATTTTGTTTACGAACATTTTTTAGGTAAGTTTTGTTGACATTTTTGACACTTTTTTAGGTCATCAACATCCTGTCTCTAGCCATTACTTATCGACTGTGTGTCAGTGACCAGTGTGGTTTATACATCTCAGTATAAGTATACATCATAGAGACATAAGTACTGCTATAAGTGCTAATTATTAAGTAAAAACGAATAAGATACTTGTAAGTTGTAAATATCGTTCGAATATATAGGTATGATGTTGGTACCTTTCGTCCTTTTATATCATTACATTTTAGTATTTTACAATATAACTTTAGCCTTTATAGTATTTTAACAATTAATTGTGTTAATACTTACCTGTTTACGACTGAGCACAAATTAATCGAAGTTCAAATTTCAAATTAGGTACCTACCTTTATCTATTTATATTACATACTAAAGGTTTTATGAAACTCATCATGGTATTCAAATTTATGTTTAAAACGCATATTATAAGTATTAGAAGTATTACCATAAATACTATAAATATTGAATACATTACCATTTATAATATAGGTAGGGTACCTATACCTAGTATTTTTAATCAATGGTATAACGAATTTACGACGGAGGTGAGCCTATATTTAAATGTAATTGTTTCAATGTTTTAATTTACATTAAATTTATAAACAATAGCCACGCATAATATTACTATGCAGATTATCTAAATACACACATCTAAATTGCATTGTATTAAAAAAATATATAAATAACGATTGTAATTCTTAATAAATTAATAGATAATAGGTAGGTACCAATATATAATTAATATTTAGTAGGTGTGTTGAATACTTGCGTATGTGTAGTTATTTTTATGTTGGATGTTAATTATTTTTTATGTTGGTAAAATTTAAAGGAAAATAACGATTATATTTTATAAATATACATTAATACCTACTATATGTCTATATATTATTATTACCTACAAACTAATATAAATGAAAAATATAATAGGTAAGTACGTAGTTAGTCGCAATTAAAACTGTTCACGTCTATCTATAGACTAAGTATAGTTAAAGGTTTACTTTTTTATGTTCTAAAACTAATTTTGAACTATTAACTATTATACATATACCTATTGTACTAGCCATGAACTTGTACAGTTGTACATATATATAGTATACATGTAAACTGTGTACCTACAAAAACCTACTTAATATAATATGTAATATTTGTGTATAATATAGCCATATACCTACAATACCTATATTATATAGGTAGGTACCCACAATTTAACAATTACCTACTTAGTACTTACTAGGTACCTATAGATTAAAATAAGTAATAAACGTACAATAATAATATAATAGATATCTAAAATTGTACTTAATATACCTAAGTATTCATAATTATTCATATCATAAATATATAGTAAGGTATTTATTAGGCCACTAAGTACACTTGAATATTTAGGATGTGGATCATTGTGATAACATGGGATAAGTTATAATATTGAGGTAAGTGCATAAAAATAATGTATTGTAATTATCTGCATTTAACGATTTATTTATACGATAATTTTAATACGGACTATTTTGAACATTAAACTCGACGTATAACTATTATATACAATATACATAAATACATTTATATATTATATATAAATGTACTGTACATGCAATTATTGCAATATACAGGCACTTCAGGTATAACTACAGAAGAGCCATTTTATAAAATATGTATTGATGTATAATGTATTATAGCCTATAGGTATATATTATAGTTTAGGTGATTGTCACTTTTGACTTCTATAATACTGGAATTCATGGGACAGTTGACAGATGTAAGATAACTGCTATGATGGGCAGATAGGCTATACCTATAGTGCAAAGCAGTAAATAGGTTTTTTTCACCTGAAAATTTTTCTTTTTTTATAAAAAAAATATTTTAATATAAATTTATATATTTTTTGTCAAATTTTTAATTTTGTCTTAATGTGTCATAAATGGGTCATAAAATAAAATAGAAAATATTTCAAAAAATGTCTATACATATAATTACAGATATTGTATGTTTTAATAGTCTGAGTAATCAAGCAATGTATGGGAGCATAAGAAATTTGGATACAATTTTAGATTTCAATGGTACCTAAATACCTAATACATACAGTACTATAATTATTTCAAAGGATTTTGTAAAATATTGTGATATTACTTGTCTTAGACATTAGGTACTTATTTTGCTTTTATTATTTCAATAGTATAGGTAACTACTACCTACTTTTTATTGTTATAAATATGAAATAGACAATGATCAATTGCAAATTGCAATTAATACATACATCATCTATAATAGTTGTATTTATGGAAATATTTGGAAATTATTCTGTTTTATTTTATTACACATAAAACAAAAAAAAATAATTTCATATTCAAATACGTTTTTAAAAGATATGGGGGGGGGATGTCTGTATAAAAAATGTATTAGGGAGTACTATAGGGTAATGTCCTACTATAGTATACTGAAAATAGTCTGGCAATATTATCCTACATTCGATCAAATTGCAAAGCATTTGGAGGAGATTATAAAAGTCACTTATTATTTCCCTATGTCTAGTTTCAGAATTTGTTCCTATAGGTGTAAGTAATAATTAAAAATGGTCAATGATGAGTGTAGGTGAGGTGAGGTGTTAAGCCACTAAGTTGTTGAAGTTGTACTCTATTCCCCGTAAGTTTACCCAATTTTTTTTTTCCGCAAGCAGGGTATAGTGAAAACGTTGTGACAATACGGTTCACTGTAGTTCTACAGTTTCACATCGCGAAACACGACGGTGTACCTATACGTAGTGAACTGTATTGTCACAACGTTTTCACCATACTCTGCGTGCACAAAAAAAAAAGTTGGTAAACATACGGGGAACATTGGCGGATATCCATCGAAAAATTTGGGGGGCTACGATTTTTCTTATGAATCAAAGGCGTGGGGCGTTAGAATACAGAGAACGGGTGTCACCTTGTATATAATATAACGAAAATTGTCTCAACATTTTTAACTGAAATGTACAATATTTTTAAAAAAATAATATGAACTGTACAATATTTTTATAATATGGCATTTTAGAGAGGGCTTTGAGGCTATCAGGGGGGATAAGCCAATGACGGGGAATAGAATATGTAGCCAGCTGCAGCCTGCAGGATGTTTCTATTTTTTTTTATACGTACCTACTAACTATACCTTTATAGTTCACTAGTTCAGGCTAGGTATAATGTTTAAAGATTAGAGACACAATTATGAAATAAATATTAATTTATAATATTATATCATACTATTATAGGTTATTGGTTAATTATATTATTATTGTCTCAATGGTTATTGGTTATTATAGATTATTGTCTCAATGGTTTTATTTAGATTTTTTATATTTGGCTCGTTTTTTCAAATTTACCTTAACACTGCGGGGACGTCAAACAAGACATCTTAGATTCAATTTATTCGACGAATTACACAATCAGTCAATTTTTTTACCACTGATAAATCCTATGAATTGATCATAGATAATAAAGTCTTTATCTTAATTTTATTTTTATCTATGGAATTGTTATTACTTGAATTCATCGAGATAGATAGTATTGTTTATCTATCTCGATGTTTGAATTTGATGTTATCATTACGTTCTATATCAGATCAGTTAAATAGAAAAATCGTTATTCAGAAATTTTCACTCGTTCGTCATCTTTATTTATTAACTTTAAGATTTAGAGAGCTACTGTACAATGGCGGCAAGCGCCAATGTCGCCAATAATAATTGCCAAACCACTACAATTTATGATGTAGTTATATCCGACAGGTCAGGTATTACCTGTTACGTTATATTATCATTTTCAGCTGAGAATGTTGAGATCTGTATGCAATGATGTAAAGTCAAAATATTGGTGACTACCGACTATTTATGAGGATTGCTGACTGGTTGTATGTGAGGTAAATCTTTGGTTCAATCATTTTATTATGTAATACATGAGATTATATTTTTAGTTTTTTTTAATTATGCAATCACGATAATTACTTGGGTGTTCGCCATAATTTTTATGATTGTTGTAGTTGTGATTTTTTTATCCAGTCAATCTACTTTCATACACCTCTAACTGCAAGATGGTTGACAAATTGGACAAATATATTGACAGTTACTCTAAAGAATGGTACCAGGCGTTCCTGCTATTGATGATGGCTGGTACACCAGGGATATTTAACGCTATACAGATCTCGTCGTACGTGTTCCTAGTTGACAAACCTTCATACTGGTGTGATGTACCAGTTTTGAAAGCGGCAGGGTGGAGTGATCAAATGCTCTTAAATGTCTCTACACCGTAAGATAAATTTAAACCAATAAAAATACCTACTATACTCCGGCCCACGAGAGGACATTACTGTTTCGTACATGTACACTGATGGCAGTGACCTGTCCGAGGTACAATTTCCCCGACTTTGTGCAGCCATGCCGCCATGGTATAGGTTATATACATATAAATTATACCATCGAAAGTTTCCGAAAATACCAAACATTAACAAACCTATGTTGTTGAGTGGGAACTGGGAAGTGTGCGGGATCGGAAGCATTTCGATCAGGATATGGTAAAGTTCTCTCGTGGGCTGAAGAATAATTATTAATATTATTAAAAAATAATTTTGAACATGTGTTATTCTTAAATTAAATTTAAAGTGATTGCTCTTAGGTATAAGGTAGGAATAAGCCATCACAACTTTTAATGTATGTTTTATGAAAGTTATTAATATGTAATAACAGTAGGCAATATGAGTAACTTTTATATTCAAATTTGTTATTGAAGTACCTAACTATGGTGAAGTTATGGTTAAATTTTATAACGTCACTAAATTGGAAATTAATGTTTACAGATAAATATTAAATTACCTACCTAGTTGACACCAAATACATGAATATTATATTTTTAGGTATCAAAATTATTCATCAAAAAAACTTGAAGAATGTTCTTATTACAATCGAAATTATTCAATATTTGCCAAAAATGGTTACAATTGGTCAATGAATAATTTAGAAAATGTCAATTCAAAACCTTGTCAATATTATAGTTACAGTACCAGAGAATCTGTGGTAACTGAAGTATGTAAATATTTCTTCAGAATGAATAATAATTTCTGAATATGCTATATTTTATTTTATTAAAACTGGTTTATAAAATGTTGTAGTGGAATTTAGTTTGTGATAATGTAGCAATGAAGTCAAATATTCAAGCAGCTATGGCTTTTGGAAAGTTTGTTGGTGGACTTTTATTTGGTTCAATTTCAGATGTATATGGCAGGAAGTTTGCTTTCAATTTGGCGGCTTTTATTTACATGTTTTCAGGACCATCTGCTGCCCTGATTGATTCATATGTATTATTTTTAATTGCGAGATTCTTGATAGGTGTAGCTGGATCTGGAATCTATGAATCATCGTATACAATATGTAATAATAAAAAAAACTTAATCTGTATAATATATGAAAATGAATATTTGTTAAAAATACAAAAATAATAATACTTTATGTTAATTCTAGTGACTGAGCTGACAAGTGGTAAAACTCGCACTTTACTTTGTCTTTTGATGAATATGTCGTACCCAATTGGTTATATTTTGCTATCAATTATTGCTTATTATGTACGTCCGTGGAGAATGTTGCTCTTAGTTCTGTCTTTACCCATGTTTGGATTGTTGATACAATGTTGGTAAGTTGTTTAGCTTAAGATTACATTTTATATATGTATATAGTTATATAGAAGCAGATATATATCAGATTTTATACAGGAATATTTATTGTTAAGGTTTCTACCAGAATCTCCAAAATGGTTGATGTCTCAAGGCAGAGAAAGGCAGGCATGGGAAGTGATGACTAAGCTTGTTCCTTCTGCTATTCATGCTGACATAGATAATGATAACCAGGATATGGTTGAAATTAGAAAGGTTTGCCGATTACATTTTTTAATTAATGATCAATCACATTCATTATTACTAGGTCTTTGAAGTTGATGACCTTAAAACAATTAAAAAATTACCTAAAAACAATATGTAAAAATAACAAAATGTTGTCTTAAAAAATTACTAATAATGGTTCAAAATTAATAAAAAAAAAAATACATTATTTTTTAAATTCAAAAAGTACAAATTATAAAAGCTTACAAATTACTCAAAATAATTTAATTTCACTATTAGAGCATATCTGATGTATATATATTAGATAATAATTATCTATATTTAGAAAAACATATCTTCACGTCCACTGAAGTGCACTGAAGCAAATTTTATATGAGCCAAATCTTCAGCATTAAAGTCATCAGGAAAACACTTGAAAAACATTAATTTCTTTAAACTTTTGGGAAATGAGTAAAATTGTTGAAAAATTACCTATAACGTAAAATAAGTCAAAATGCAAAATAAAAATTAGTCATTTAGATTTGTATTCTATTTAAACACATTTTCAGCTAAGAAATCATCGTCTAAGAAGTTCCAAAAAAAAAAAATGCATCATCAACTTCTGAGCCAGCCCTAATTATTAAATAATACCTTATATTATTATATACAATATTTAGTTTATCTTTGAATACAATTTACTTAAGATGTTTAATGATCACTTTTATTGTAACAAGTATTTTGTTTTAATAAAGTAGTCAAAAAAGAGTCAAGGAAAATGTAATGAGATTTTGTCTACTTTTACCACATTGTTTTCTACTTGGGATTTATCTGTCAAGACGGCTATTTCTTTTTCTTGTGGATTTGTTTGTGGCCTATCATATTACGTTATTGGTAAGTCGGAAATTTTAATTTATTAAAAATACATAAAATTGGAACTATATTCTTAGTCTAACCTATAGGATAATTGTATAACATAAAATGATTGATAAACAATAATTATAAATTTGTTTGGTTGGCTTGTATACAAAAATTTACTCACTTTATTTAAACACTTAAATAGAATTATGATGAATTCTCTCATTTTGTTGTTTACCTTGTATAGTTATTAGTGAAATATAACATTTCTTTTGGTTTTTTCATTTATCATTCATTTGGTCAGTTAAGTATCTTATGAGACGATGTATTATAAAATTTAAATATCGTTAATATTAATTGATACCACTTACCTTGTGTAGACTTTGCTCTAAGAATGCTGTTTGATTCTTATTTTATTCATAGTTGAGTATTTAG
The DNA here is from genome assembly GCA_027563435.1 of Nasonovia ribisnigri. Taxonomy (NCBI): domain Eukaryota; kingdom Metazoa; phylum Arthropoda; class Insecta; order Hemiptera; family Aphididae; genus Nasonovia; species Nasonovia ribisnigri. Next base: position 39,547 of record JANEHU010000616.1, read on the forward strand.
TTGTTCTGTTTTTAGCATAGCATATTACACATAAATTCATAATTAATAAAAAAAATTATATTTTACATATTATAAAATGTTAAAAAAACATAAAAAAAACTACTTTTTGGTTATTTATATTTTATTTGCATTTATTTCAGCCAATGTAATGTTATTGATATTCAATACTGCATGTTTTATGGTTCAGTTCCAATTTTAAATGAAGAGTGTAGAATGTTCATTATGGTATGAGTTTTCTGTTGGTTTCTGTCTTTATATTATGGTTGTAGGTATTACTAAGAATGCTCAAGAACAACCTAACTCAAATGGATATTATTTAGTTTAACGAATTGAGGTTCATTCGTGAAATAATAAGTGAGCCAAGATAGAATTACCTATAGGGTTACCTATTGCTAAGTTCTCAAGTTCTTTAGTTAGTAAGTTGTGGTCTACAGAATCAAAGGCTTTTTAAAAATATATAAATAATAATAATAATAATAAAAATATACTTATGTTTGGTCATCTACATAATGTATTGTGCTATATGTGTATAAATTTAATGATGTAAAAAAAACATCATCTGAATGTTCTAAAACAAATTTACTTTTTTATTTTATTATTTAAGCATTAAATGGTGATAATATTACTGCTGATCGTTACATATATGTTGCATTGAATGGAGTTGTCGAAGGCTTAGCATACTTATCAACTATTCCATTATTACTTTATGTTGGACGCAAAATAGCAGTTTCCGGTTTATTTTTTGCATCCGGAATATTGCAGCTTGCATTGTTAACAATACCACAAGGTACATATTATTATAATATAAAAGATAAATGTACACTTGTTTTTAAACTCTTATTTTTTTAGAAAGTGCAAACTTTTTATTATTTGTTGCTTTGCTTGGAAAATTTTGTGTGAGTGCAGTATTTTCAGTTAGTTTGCTTTATATATCAGAGTTATATCCAACTACAATAAGAAATACCGGCCTTGGAACATCATTGACTATTTCTCAAATAGGATCTGTTATTGCACCATATGTAGTTGAGTTATTGGTAATAACTTATAGCCATTATGCTTGGTTACTGTATTACAATTATTAACTGTTAATTTTATGTTATTTAGGGAGCTAAAGCTTGGTACATTCCAAGTACGGTGTGTGGAATGTTAGGCATTTTCATTTCAAGTTTGGTTCTAATGTTGCCTGAAACAAAGGGAACAGTATTACCAGATACTCTAGAAGATATGAAAAATACTAGATCTGTTAAAGTTACCAATTGTTGTAAGTTTTAGTGCTTTTCACCATTATGTTACATTTATAAATTATTCTTTTGACAATATTGACTGGTTGATTATAGTTATAATTTTGACAGTTTAATATCCTATACTGTTGTTTTATTGGGTTATCACAGTTAAATAGGTTCAATATTAATGAGTTAAAATTATAAAAAAACTAAAAATTAAATAATTTCAATGTGTAAAATGTTTAAAGACATTTTGTAAGTGATCTCAGTACCACAGATTATTTTTACCAAATTAAACTAAAGAAATTGTTCTAATTAAGATGGGTAGCTTATTTTTTGTATCTTAATTTGAATCTTTTTTTTATGTTATTGTTATTGTTATTGTGAAAATGTTTGAATTTTAAATGCATTATTAAATTCCTTTACATATAATTAGTAAAATTGCATTACGGTGATAAGATGTATATAATTGTTAAATTCTTAGATATGAATATTTCAGTAGAAATTTATATGTACTGTTGCATATTTACTGTAAGCTTACCTGGCTATATTATGTTATTATTTTTAATATAAAATAATTATTACCAACCAATTTTTACTTATGTTTATTGTTATTATGTTATTTGTCTTATTCAATTATTATTTTTAGTTATTTGTAATGTTATGAACTAACCCCAGAAATAACTTATGTGAGTAGGTAAATGTTTAAATGTATACTTTAGTCTGTTAATTTATATTTTATAATGATTGTTTGTTTTATTTAATTTTAATTATACATTGTTAATTTATAGTTGAACATTTATTTAACAAGTACTTATATCTTATTACATTTTAATTGGTCCTTTAAGTGCTAACTGTAGCAAAGACATTACGTTTAATGATGACAAATCTACCAGAACTGACTAAAAAAAAAACAATAATAAGCAATTAAATTTGTTCCATCTATTAAAACAAAAGTAATATAAGTAGAATGTTGATTATTTTACTGATCAGAAGGGTAGTAGATCACTTATTAATATGAAAAACAATTATTTATGAATATTTAATTGAATGATACAAAAATTCTTATTTGAATAAATAAATTCAAGAATAAATCTGAATAATACATTTAAAATTGAAACATAATATTATTGTGTATAATTTATGACATTAAATAGTAATTAATTTGTACAATTATTTTTACGTAGTTCTTATTAATCAAATGCTATACCTAGTCTCAGTTTGAATAATCAACACTCTACTGTGGTATTATTTAAACCCTACCATGTTATGTACTGTTAGTACTTACATCTACGTTTTGTAAAGTGTTTACTTGAAGCAGATTGTCTTTTCTGAAACTTAAAATCGCAACTGCCAAAAGTGGCAATACTTCCAGTGAGTCGTAAGCTATAACCATGTCCCACAGGTTAAGTAACTGTTCAGGAAGTAAATGCCCACTGAATCCCTTCATGAGCCATTTGAATACCACTCTGATACTGACAAGTAATGAAATATGAATTATTGATTGATTTTTAAATATGTAGAATCGTAGAATATATACACCGACTAATAGTTGACAGTACGATAATGTGAATTGTATCAACAGCCAATAGGTAGGTACTATTAGGTACTTACGGGTGAATGTTGTGGCTCATAAAATGCGACCAAATCTTTGTTTCGTGTCTCTGTAAAAGCCGCTGGAACAAAATGCATAGTCCAAGTATACTTTGTGGGTGTGAGCTTATTACATGCAATCTAAACCAGTAACGCAGGTAGAACGCTCTGAACGTGTAGTACAGTGGAACAGGATCGTTGAACAAATAGCAAACGGGAGCAGCTAAAAATGGACAACAAACAACGTTTAATTTTTTTTAAATATCTATTATACAGCGTAGTTTCGTAAAGTTACACTTTTACCACACAGTGACGGTGTTATAATTTATTATAACATATATTATACAATATTATAATTATAGGCGGGAATAGTATTAATATTAAAGAGTAATGACACAGAATAAATAAGAATAATTATTCTGTGGTAATGACGCTTAAAACAATCACAGAGCAAAATTTACTAAGCACGTGCTTACCGGTCTAGGACGTTTTGGCCCAGTCATCGGCCGCCCAATTTAACGATCATAACGATGAATAATTTTTATTTGATATATAATGTAATTATTGTCTAGTAACATAATATATTAATATATCATATACTATAACGGTTTATTTAAAATTAAATAAAAAGTTGCGTAGTAAGTATATTTAAAATTAGTTATGCAAATGTACTTGAAAAATTAATGCATTTAAATTAATTAGGTATACATTAGTTCTAACTAAGTATTATTACTTGCTAGTCCTCTTAAAAATAACTATTCTATTTTTATCATAATAGAGACCAACTTTTGAGGTATTTTACCGTTATTTTTTATACCTATAAAATATCGTAATGTTTGATTATAAAAAAAAGGTGACTAAAAATCAATTACTGAACCATCAATTGAATTCGTTAATGGTGGGATAAGAGACATGACCATTAAGGCATCCGCCTTGTACATTCCACTGGGTAATCGTGCTTACAACTTATATATGCGTATAAAGGTACATTTATGGTTTTATATGTGACATTAGTGCATAGCATCGTGGTGAAAGCTCTAGAATTAAAATATCGGGTGGTAAGAACTAAGAATCCATTCAAAAGGTACCTACGTGCATTTTCTGTGTGGGGGAGAGTTATTGCATTGAATTAAATAGAACTACGAAAAATTTACTTATTTCAAGTTGAATTAAAATATTTTATGTCGTATATTACCTAGTTATTATATAGGCATACCTACCTATATCCTATCATCGCGTCCGATCATAATAAGTACTTACCGAATGAGAATAACTCAGAATTGCCAGATATATGACATTATATAATATTATACTAATGTATGTAGGTAGGTAGTATTCTTAGGTAGTATTTATAGGTAGTACTTAATCAAATGTGGCTGAAGGACCACGATAACCATAACCTATTATCTATTTATTGCGTACGTTTGTACGCGCTTTTCGTTTCTAAACCTAAGAACAATTGTGTGGTCTTACGCCACTGTAGAGGATTTTTGCAATTTGAGCCTATTATGATGATTGTCCTTACCATACATTGTGAAACCGTGGAAAGGTATAATGCCGTTGGGAGGATAAATTGCCTCCATAGGTGGTTTTCCCTTCAACGACGTAAGTATTGGATGGCTGGTCGAGTTGTTGAACACTGACAACACGTCAGTATCGCGAGTAAAACACAACATTATCTAAACACCAAACAACATGGGTTATGGATATATAAGAATATTACCCTATTATGTAATTAGCGGCCAGTTATATTATTATGTAGTAACTACTAGTTGGGTACCCATAACCTATACGTATATATACCCATACTTATTGGTCCGTTGAGTAGTAAGTATAATAATTAATAAGTAATTTAGTATATTATACTAAGGGTGTATTTAGGACAGTGGCGCCATTTGAGTTTTTAAATAGGAGTGCCAAAATTTAAGCAGGCCAAGTTTTTTTCTTCGTCGGGCCACTTTTTTTTCGTAATAATAAATACATATTACATACATATTTTGTGTGCAAGACGCACATATATACGTACCTATAAACTATATTTTGTTATTACTACCTACTATAACGAAAAAAATCATTATCTGGAAAGATAGAAATAGCTTTGGTCATGCATATACCAATAGGCAATAATACACAACTACAATTAATAAATAATAATGTGATTTACCTAGTTTACCTCCATGCATAATAATATATCATACATTTATATTTTATATGCATTAGAGTGTCATAGTGTAAAATTAGTGTTCATAAAAAATAATATATTTTAATTTTTACATATTATAGGCCATTGCCCATCGGCTCAGTTGTAAATTTTAAGGCAGGCCAATTATACAGACAAAAAAAAATAGGGGTGCCAAGGTACACCCTGCACCCCCCCAAATGGCGCCCCTGATTTAGGATATTATTCTGGACGGGGGAGATTTATATTTATACAGGACTCATGAATTCGAGCAGGGGATACCCTATAGCTTAACACCTATATATATTAAGTTAATATTTAATGCTATATTGCTGTTACATAAATGTATCATATATATACCTATAGGTTTATTTAATTATACATTCACAATACCTATTATTTTTTAATATTTTTATGACACAATATCTAACATTCAATTTTTAGTCTTTACTCGTGCATCAATACTATTTATGTGGCATAATTTTAATACTTCAGTGACTGTCCAAAAAAAAATTAATTTACCTACTCTATTCTTACTTCTTAGGTACCCAATGCTATAGATCGTTCAACTGGTAAGGCTACAGACATAGCCACATACCCACAATCTACATATAGGTAATGTATAATATATATTATAATTTATATTATAGAGTAGGTAGGTAAATATAACCTATATAATATACATTAATACATTATACAGTAATAATACACCCAATAAATAAATTTAGAATATCCGGGCCCATGTTATTTTCTCAGAATTGACATTGGGCATTTGAGCACTATTTATTATTTATTATTGTTATTTGATAGTTGTCGTTACTCGTCGTACAAATATTTAAACGCCTAATACCACATACGTGCATATATTTTTACCATTATAAAAAAAGTTCAAGATACTCCTCTGAGCATCATGGAGTTCTAGCCCATTCCTCATTTATGTACAAATAAATTTTTGAAAAAATTGTTAAGAGATTCATCCTCCCCGACCTCCCCATACCATTAATATGCAACTTTTTATTAGTTTTGAAGCATCGGACTATGGTCATTAATTTGTTGTGGGGATTACGGTTTGTTTGTGTGCAGGAGGGGGTCAGGGGATTATGGTTGGTTTACGCAACTTGTATGCAGTTGATATATAGGTACCTATGCTTATAATATGTACCTTTATTGTATATTAATATATTATGTTTATTTATGTATAATATAAAAAAAAAAGCACCTGATGTAAGACATCTTCAAACACGAAGTATTGGTCGTCGTTGCACGCTGTTAGTTGAACATCTTTCGTGATCAACTTGTCAATCAGCATATCGTAGTGCAACACACGTTGTTTTAATTCTGAGTAATGTTGTTCCTAAAAACAAATGATCAACGTCCGTTACGTGGGTGAAAAATATTTAATAATAGGTACGAGTTGGCCAGGTGGGTGTAATTCATACCGAAGTCTTTACACTAGATCCTAGAATCTGTGCCCAGAGCCTACCCCGGAGACTGCGTGGTGCACCCAATTTTAGAAACTCTTGACACACTGGTGCATGCTGATGTTGTAGAACTGTAAAAATAAATATTACTCGTTCATTTTTACGTACACGAGAGAATTTAATTATTAAACCTTTTTCTCCCAGAGCGATTCGTTCTTGTTCTCCCTGTGACGTCGACCCGAATGACAACGTCGTCAGACATTGACAACACGTTAAACCTAACAGCAAATCGGCTGTGGCCAAATCCCTGTAATGATGTCTCTAAAACCGACTTAACGTTACAATACAACTATTTTAAGTTTAGCTGCATCGTACAGTTATTGGTACTGTCGTAGTGTTGATTGTGGCGTATCCGAGAGGATCTACCGACCACAAATATTATCCAAGAATATTATTATTAGGTATCTTTATTATTTTGTGACTATTTTCCGTATAGAGTAAAATGACATCGTATTGTCGTACATTCGGTTTTAGTTGGTTTTTAATTGACAAATTTAACAAAAACGTTGATGATTAGTAGGTAATTACCAAGACCGAATTAAAGGGTGGCAAGAATGGCATGGATATCGATCAATAATGGACCCTTGGCGGCTTATACGTTTCTAATAATATATATATAATGGGTAATGGCCCCGGGCTCAAAATTATCTTAATCTGAGCTTGGTAATTACAATGTAGTTGATAGTTTGGTGGAAAAAAGTAATTCTAATATTAATGTGAAGTAAGCACCATGCGCGTCCATATTATATAGGAATACAAGAAAACATCTTCTTGGATACACCATTAAGTAGGTACATTATCTATAGATAAGTATCTATTTTGAATAATATACGTTCTTTATCTATTAAATAACTTACAAGTTCTGGTAGTGTCTTAACTTTCAGCGGCAGGTACGTAAAATCCCATATCATATCATCACTAAATCAAATTTAAATATTATTTTTATAGTATCTAATATTTTACAACAACTTTAGGGTCGACGGGGTCATTAGAATTAGAAATAAGTATTTAATATTAATTATGTAAATATAATATATCAATTGGGATTGTACATATGTTATATAATACTGCTAGCTGATCCTGCGCACTTTCTTGCCCGTAAAAAATGTCAACTTTTAAAACAATTGTGATTGTTCAACTCCTTTTGGGTGTAAGTGTAAAGTGCAGTAAGTTCAACTCTGCAGCCACCTTAGTAGGCAATGTGCGAAAATTCGATTTGATACATGCTTACAACTGATCTGCCCAAATAATCAATGGCAACCATAATAATTAAACACTAATTTCTAATAGTTCTTTCTCCTATAAACATAGCAAACAGGGGTAGACAGGGACCCAGTCAGCCCACTATATTAATGAAAAAAAAGCGGCATTATGGCCTATACCAAGGATGGCAAATTATTTTGACGCTTCGTGCCAAAAATAACCATATTTTTTTTTATTTTTTCCAGCGTACCATTAAATCATGTATAATATGATATATTTTTTTTTGGATTAAAGCTTCAACAACTACTCTCAGTCACGTTGCCTGACTGATTACAGCCATATAAATTCAGGGCTGTGCATTTAATGCATTTGCATGTTTTTTTTGTTACACTTTATAAAAATTGGATTCGGCCGAAATTTGTTTTGACTTATTTGTAGTTCAAATACCAAATTTTATTTTGCATATTTTTGCATATTTCATGGGTTTGGGCATATAAATAAATGTTTTAATAATTTTTTTGTTTAAATGCTTTTTTTTCATAATATTTAAATTTTTTCGGTCATCTGTCAAAAATGTATTTGTATAAACTATAACTTTTATAGTTTTACGGAAATTATTCTATTTTTACTCGGGTATTTAACGTGTATTATTATTGACTATTGTACTATTGAAGTCGAGATTAAATTACTTTCTATCAAAAATGTTCAAAAATATTTTAAAACTAATCAAATGAAAGTAAATAATTTGGCTTACATACATTTAAATTTGTCATGTTTCCTATAGCTATAACGCGTCTACAAAAACAAGGTATTCTCTTATCTGAAGCTATTGAAATTGTACAAGATAATTCGACAAAGTTTAGTCAATTAACAGGTACAGCTGGAACTGCTATTAATAAAAAATTACAAAGAGTACTCAACAAAAACAAATTTCAAATTATGTGTAGTATTTCAAAAATATTAACTGGCGAAAAAAATGATATAGATTTAGATATACCAGAAGATTTAACCAGTAGCGACATGACGTATTTCAAGTTTGCCCCAATAACTTCGTCAGACGTAAAATAAAATTAAAAGTTAAATTTTTGTAGTTTTTTTGCATATTTCGTCAGATTTTAGTGCATATAAGCATGCATATTTAATAGTTTTTAAGTGCATTAAATTCATAGCCTTGCATATTATAATATATAATATCATATATATTGCGTTCAGTTTATGTTATCTACGTTTTTATAACGGATTTACTAATTTAATCGTTTCTGTAAGACGTTAACGGCAATTAAAAAGTACTAACATTAATGTGATGATATTTTCTACTAAAAATAAAAATATAGGTATGCATATAATATATGTCCCTGATAGCAACCATGTATAAACAATCATTTTTATTGTAAATCTCAAAATACCTGTTTGAGCACCTTCTAGGGTTAGGCATACCCGGTCCAAATTGTAAATCTAAACCATTCAAGCACACACAAAAATTTCATCAAAATTGGTGAAGCCGATGCAAGAGTTTGAATACTTACACATGAACAGAAGAAATATATTACTATCTAATTCCGTGTACTTTGTTGACCGTAAAAAATGACAACTCTTAAAAGAATTATGGTTGTTCAACTCTTTTTGGGTTTACCACCCTGGTAGGCAATATTCGAAAATTTGTTTCGGATAAATATGTTATTTGAACATTATTATTTTTGTTACGTGGTCGTCCGAACTCCGAATTACCTCCATTATTTTTCACCTGATCTGCTCGATTAACCAATAGCAACCAAATAATAAATACTAATTTCTACTAATTATTTATCCTTTCACCAATAGCAACCATTTATAAACAAACGTTTCCACCATAAATCTCAAAATCCCCGTTTGAGCACCTCCACTGGTGGCGGGAGGAGGGTGAAAAATACTGTACAACCTATTTTCATACCTATCAAATATACAAAAGAAATTTCATTAAAATCGGTCAAGCGGTTAAGGAGTGCGACCATTAACACCGTTAGATGAGATTTTTATATAATAAAAGATAGGTAGTAAGTAGTGTTTATAATAATATACAAAACTCAAAACCTAGATATTATAAACGTTGTCTATATAAATTGTCTATAAAATAAACTATTTTTCCTGCGTAAACTAGGTATATGTTATTTAATTAGCATTTCCAAGTTTTGATGATTCATAGGCGTGGGTATAGTGTACCTATACATTTGATTCAATATAAATGTAATCAATATAGGTATCGGTATATGTATACCAATCTATCAACGTGTTGAAAACAATTGTATTTAAAAAATAATTCCAATTTTCCTTGTTTCTACTTTTTAGGAGTATAAGTGTATAACATTAGATATAATAATAGGTAAGTACTTACGATATCATTCGGTAATTAGGATTATGCAATGAAAATAACACTTCTAAAAAATCTTTCGGTGCATACACCGGTCTCAGTCTTTCTAAACCTTAAAATAAAATAAAATGTATGAAATATATGTGAATATTCATCTCGACTCTCAAGAGGAAATATATACATAATATTTTTAATTCAAATAGCATATAACAAGCTCCACGTTAGATCAATAAAAAAGAAATGACCTACTCGTATTGTATGTACTGAGTTCGTTCCATTTTTGCAACATTTCATCTCGATCAGCACTGGACCTAAGACAAGATAGATTTATACCTATTTCCTCGCACATAGATTCCAATGATTTCTGTATTCTTCTTTCCCACGTGATCTATACATATAGGTTATACGTTAAAATTTGTTTTCTATCCATATAGGTGTGCGCAGAGTTCAAGACAGTAGCCACGAACATTTTACAAACGTCATACAGGAACATTTAGTTATAATTTATAACCTATATGGTGAAATAATATTTAATTTTATGATAAAATTAAATATTTTAGATAACATATTTTACTAATCTTAGGTTTATGTTATCGGTTTCATAGGTACTATATATTATATTATAAATAGGCACATATATATATCTATGTGATATATTATAATTTATAGATATACCCAGATACCTAGGTCCTAGGCCATGCAGATTTACTACCTAATTCATCGGACTTATGTAATCAAAATTATTCGTTTAAGAAACGTCACCTCTATTAACTTCAATAGTTCAATACTATAATATGTAGATATGTATAATAATTAATAACTAATAGGTCCTATTCTATCCTACCTATCATTAAATAATTTACACATAATAGGGGTACCTACATAAAAATCTATTTTGCATTTAATTTGTAAATGATGGGTCTAGTTAAATCGTAAAGTAAAATATTGTTCTGTGTTTATAATATAATTATTAAAATGTAAAGTGGTTAAAAATTTTTAATAACAATTTTTAAATTCACAATTTATATAGTGCAGCAGCTATCTGTCTTGGTCTGCAGTGCGCACGCCTATATAGGTAATAGGTTAACCTAACCTATGTTTCTATCATGTATATATTTTCTATAATATTGTATATACGTTACTTGAGCTTTTCTCAAATAATCTAACGACTCTCTACTCGTTATTTCGTCCCTAACCACAATTTGTTTATTATTTCCATGACTTCTCAACCAATGGAATACCGCGTTTCTCAGATTAGTTTCCATGCTCCCTATGTTAACTGCTTGCACTAGGGTCTTTTTAAAGTCGTCTATGGATACGTCTTGGGAAGCAGCTAGCATCTAAACCAATATTAACGATTTAGTGATATCATAGTTGAAATAAAATAATAAAATATTGCAGCGCTACGGCATTAATAACTAATAAGTAATAAGCGTGATGTCATAGACTCATAGCTTCGTTGGTGTCATAATCGAACTCTGTTGCGACTCGCGATCATGAACCCAAGGTCCTTGATAAATGATAATATTTTAGTTCGTCGTGTCGTCATGTCAATACATAAATAATAAATATATTAGAAGCTGTTGTTCCATTTCATGAACGCAAACCAAATGTACGACGAATAATTATAAAAATAATAACCCGCGGAGCGACGAACGTTATCGGACTTTTTTTGTATTTATACTCTTTAAATGATTAATGATTCAACAAATTTTTATTTATGATTAAGTACCTATATGCTCATCCATATTATCCTATTAATATTATAATTATTTCATGCAGTGGCGTGCGTACCTGTTGGGGGGGGGACGTCTAGTTATTCATATATGCTAATAACTATAATGCCAGCAAGCTGGCAGCTACTGCAGGTGTTACAAGTTATTATAACTTGAGATATGAGAATCAATCATATGATTTGTTGATAGATAATATATTATAATAATAATAATAATAATAATCTAAATAATAATCTCAATTGAACACCATCGCACAGAATATAATATTTAATTATAATATACATATTATATGATTCTGTGATGTACATTTTAAGTACCTACCTAATCCAGATATTACCTAACTAGGTAGGTCAACACGTCAACACTACAACTGTTCCCAAAGACTGGCACTTATTACTAATGTAGACAGTGTTGTACCTTCCTATATTTTGTAAATCATTATTATTATAGCCTAATATAATTATATGACCATTGGATAAATATATATCATTCAAATGTAACAAAAAAAAAGGTGTGAACAATGTAGTAGGTGTCAAATGTACGTACCTCGACGTTGACTAGATCTCTGCAATGTACGTGCTAAATTTTTATTCAATATACATTATCATTATGCACTTGTGCCTATACATACAAATTACAATGGTCAATGAAAAATGATTTTGAGCAGAGATAGTTTGTCAGCCTAATATTATATTGTCTAATTATATATTTGTATTAGAATCTCAATTGTTAAGGTTATTGGCTTACAATATTTACAAATGTACCTAATAATATATAAGTTTACACTCGAGTTCACATGAGGGTAAATATAACAGTATAGAATTGTACAATAGAAATTACTTATAAGTGTAATATACTATACTTATATTATAAATTATACAAGATGAAAAAAAAAGAAAACATTAAATGGAATTTTATAATTTAGTTATTTTTAAGAATTTTATGACTGATTTATCGATATTTAAAGGATATTTTACTATACATATTTATATTTATAAGGATATAATTAGTATATTTTTTATTTATTAGAGCCTCAACTACAAGTAAGGTTGTTGGCTTACTTTATTTACAACAGTAATGAGTAATAAATAATAATCTATATTGGAAGTCAAATTGTATAATATTATTTATGTAGACAAATTATTACGGACCCAATTTACCTATAAATAGAACAAACGACAGTTTTATTTACATGCTGATTTCTTAAAAAATGATAATGAAAATATTTTATATTTAAAAAAACTTATTAAAGGAGATGATAAAACCTAAATGCATCACAATAGTATTTCAAAATAAATAAATTATGATAAATTAGCACAAATTTTTCAAAATTAGGTGTTTAAATATAATATAGGTATTATAATAATAATATATAGTATACTTGCAAGTCTTCATAAAATTCATTATAAATGTCCATTTTTTGAAGTTCTTCAGCTAGTTTTTCAGCAGTTAAATGTAAACTTTTGTCTTTTAGTTCCTCCATATTTAAAATTGTTTTTATGTTATATAGGTATTAATAGTACCTAGGCACAATTAACTAATGGAATATAAACGATTACAATCACAAGATTTTAGTTATACCTACACGTATGCGCTTTACATACAGGCTGCAACTTATAATTTTATTGTAGTTATTGATGCAATAATCAAAAAATGTCACCTTGGCAACCAGAATGAAGCGTTGACCGTATTTTATTTGTTCATTGACTAGTTTATTTTAGTTTAATACAATAATACCTATACCTATATGTATCACAGTGGTGATAAAATATGTTTAACGTGTGTAAAGTGTATAGGTAATAGCTGGTAAATTCGTATAGAAATAGTTATTGCATACGCAACTACCTATATAATATTGTACAATGTAATTGTTCTAAAATATTATTTAAATTATTCAGTGTTATAACTTATAACTTATAATAGATATATTATATACTTGCAATAATTACAAAACCTTATATTCATATCATAATTTATTATTAATTATTAACAACTAATCATCATAATACTATAATAGTTATATAATAAAATTGAAGAAAAAACGTAAAAAAATATTTTACTTTGATAAAACTGATAAAAATAAGCCTAAGTACCTGTATAAACGTGGATATTTATTTAATTGGTAGGTACTTCGGAAGATTGTAATGCATTGAATTTAGGCACTGAAAAAAAGTATTATTATTTATTAGTCATTAGATTATTATCTACGTAACAAAATATTATATTACTATTATTTATTATTATATTAAGGCTTACAAATTATTAACACTAGTAAATCCCACAATATAAATTGCATATTCTTTACAAATACATATTAAATTTATAATCTTTATGCAATCTACAATTATTGAGGGTTATACCCACCCATTTGAGTATACTTGACCACATAATAATTATGATAGCATTTTTGATTACAGTGATTTTTTTGAGGTTACTTAAATATTATAAAATTAAAATGATACAAAACGTTTCATTTTGTTATGAACTGTTTTAGTGTTTTATTTTAAAATTTTTCAAAATGTGATATTAACAATACGTTTCGTTTGAGCTTTGATGGCAATTATAAAAGTGATAATTATTACAATCTTATCGACTTATCATCACATTTTATATAATGTATATAATATATATAGCTTCATTACCTACCTTCCCGGCTTTGTCAGTGTGTGAATATAGTTGTAGTTGGATTTGAGTGTAAGTACCTATCTCAGCTTTCGAGTAGGTAGTAGGTACTATAGTCTATAGGTACCTACTTCAGTTCACGGGAAAATCAATCGTCTAGCTCAGGGGACTGGGAGGTAAACGGCCCAGTATTCTATAAAAACAAACGGCCCAAACCCATTTTTACCAGCTTTTTCTTGTAGTCTATCAAATAAATAATATACCTATTATACTTACTCGTTAAAGAAAAGATGGAAGGACAGCGTCAAGAAATTATTAGAAGACATTGGAGTGGACTGGGAACAGGCATATGATAGAGAGAGATGGTAGGAAGTAGTTTTGATCTGTTTTTAAATATTGTTAGTTTACTAAAGACCTCTCGAATTCGAGTGAAATTGAGTGAACTACAGGGTGAAATATTATACACAGAGTATAAATTACTAAAAGTAAAAGAGTGCATATTAAAAGAAAAAAATATCTAATTGATATTTTAATATCTAAAGAATTGAGTAATTATGGACATAATATCATATTAAACAGCAATATTAATGTTGTGATGGACATTTTAGAATGCATTACATTTTTATAATATTATATAAATAGACAATAGCCATTTATGAAAGTAGGTAATATTATAAGAATCATCAATGGATGTACCTTTTAATATTTTTGATGTTTGTTTACTATTGTTTTGATCATTAAATTCAGGTACAATTCATACTCATATTAAAACCACGAATTAAGATGTATCTTAATTCGTGATTAAAGCCAAAATCATCTTCATCAGTTTCAATATTGTCGCATTATTATTATAGTTTTTACTCTTAATATAACCTTCGAGCTTATGATAAAATATTTTTTCTGTTCTCTCATTCAACAAGCATACTGCAATATTTTCATAAATATTTGCAAATGGTTGTAATTTAGCAATAACTTTCTGGCGATCGATGCACCAACCAAATCGGATAGTGATGTTTAAACATTTTTCTGGATAAAACTGATTTTTAAACTTGTAAGCTATGGCTATGTCAAGATACAGCCCTATTTTGGCAACACCGTAATAGGGACACACGTATTCCACATATTATTATTAATATTATACCGAGAAAACCATTTAAAAATAAAATGCTTTTAACGCCACCCACCGCAACTTACGAGCTATAAATAAACTGCATACTGCTATTATGGCCATTCAAAACATATTAAAATAATAACAATAACATGAGTTATAATCATTTATAAAAAAAGGGGGTGAAGTGGATGTCGCTCCGCTGTACAGTAGGTTACAAGTAGGACACTGTATAATAGATGGTATTAAATTTTAATTCAATGATATAATATCATTGTTTATGAAAAACGATTCTGAGCGGAGACGGTATGTCAGTCTAGGATATTTTAAATTATATTGATATTGTTATTTTACGGTTGCTGCTAAGTTGAATTAATATTATTCATATTATTTAATTATTAACCTAAAATTATCAGTGATGCTTGAAAAATATTATAATATTATATACTTTTACTCGTTAAAATTGATTTTAATATGTAATTTCGTCCAAATTTGAACTTAAAATGTCTGTAAAAATAACTGTGTTTATATATTTTTTAGATTTTTTGTTTACAGTATGTACTATTTATTAGAATCTTTATTTTAAATTTTCAATCCTTAGTTATAAAATTGACCATTTTATAATTGTTTAATTACAATGATTGATAATTTTCGAGATTTTGATGAATTTTGTCAAAATTCGAACTTTAAATGCTTATAAAAGAAATGTGTGCCAATGTACTTCAATTGAATTGAATGACCGACAATGAGTAATGACTCAACTACTCAAGTTTAAAATACAATCATACAATTTAATTAAGTTTGATGTGTTCTTATTCTGAGTGAAACTGAGTAAAATATCAAGACTTTTATAGTTTTATATCATTATTTTTAGAAATGAGAGAAAATAAATTATTAGGATTTTAAAGTTCACACCTACGTATTTAATACTACCTATTTTACAAATAATATAATATGTATTTTAAATATTTAAATTAAAAAGTTATGTTTTATAATAGCTTTATCCTAAAGAAAAATAATATGTCTATATAATTAATGAAAATATCCCAGAAATAGTAGTTAGAACCTAAGTAAATATAAAATCGGTACCTACCTACCTACCTAGATAATTTTTATAAATCGTATCACTCTAATATAATTTAATTTCAACGATCATTATTTTCTGAATACAACCCTAAACCTGTTATACCTACTTGTCAAATTTTTGGTGTTAACCGTAACTTTTAACCTTATATGAGTAAGAAATTAACCACTTGAGCTTTATCTGGCTCTAATGACTTTTCAATCAGGCTTATCATATAAAAGGTACAAACGAAATAATATTAGATAAGTATACCAATGTGGTAATGTCTTCTAAAATTGGTCTACTTAAACAATATATAGAAATAATAATAATGCACCATTAATCATTATAAACTACATAGATAAAATGGTCGTTATAAGACGGGGTTGGGACCACTCTGCAGGGCAACTTATTACTGAAGAATACCTCCCCAACCACCATTGATATAGGTACAATAATGGTACGACCGGGTACACTTCCCTCCAAAAATGCGATACCGTTTTCTCAACTGTCCATTTGACTATCGAACGATTGAGAACGTTATACCTTTTTGCCGGGCGAATGTAAGTTCCTACACAAGAGTAGCAGGTAAAAAAAATACACACGTTAGTTCCTACACTGTGGAAAAAAGGTGTAAATATGTATATACGATGTATATACGAATAAATACATATATGATGATTATACAATATAATACAAATTGCATAATGCATTTTAATTTTTCATAATTGAATATAATATAATATAAAGAGTAAAAAATCAAAAAAAAAATCGCATAACGCATCGTCACAAATAAATATAATATGAGAGTAAAAAATATAATAAAAATCGTATAATGCATTTTAATTTTTCATAATTAAATATACCAGCGTATAAAGTTTCAATAACAAATCTAATTATTATATGCTTATTTGTGAAAATGTGTTATGCTATTTGTATTATATAATATATAATCATCATATATTTATTCGTATATACATATTTACACATATATACACATATAGGTAAACTTACATAATATGTACCTTTTTCCGCCGTGTAGGAACTAACATATGTAATTGTTTACCTGCTACTCTCGTGTAGGAACTTACTATTCCCCTTTTGGCCGAACGATTGAGAACACTTAAAAATAACAAAGATCTTACCACTGACCCTAAAAAAACCCAAAAAAGAATACGATTGAGAACGAATTTACGTGCAACGTTGCCATATCATTTATTATTTATTATTCTAAAAAAAAGTCATATGTAATATAAATATGTTTAAAAAATTTAAAAAAATGTAGTATTATAAAAATATGTAATAAATATGTAAAAAAATAGTAATAAATGTAATAACAAATGAGTTACCTATATATATTAGTTATAGCGGGATAGCGTAATCCAACATAATCTAAATATTTTAATAAATTACTTGAACTTTTATTTGCTACATACCACATATATTTATTATGAATATTAATTAATTTTTCCTTTTGTTTTATTGGCATTTCTTTTTTTTTACCCTGTTCTATCGTTGCTATTTTTAATGAAGTTTCTGATTGTGTTTCAATTAGTGTTTGAATAACAATATATTTGCGACGACTAGTGCGACGAAGTCATTCTCTCGTAAATGTATATCTGGTATCTAAGTTATAAATAAGATCCGATAAACGTCCGATAAATATTAAATATCAACCGGATCAATCGTCCAGCCAAAAAGGTATAACGTTCTTTATCGTTCGATAGCCGATTCACAGAATATAACAATTGTCGTGCTCAATTAATTATCTTTCGATTACATTTGGCAACGTTGGAAAAAAAAAAATATTGAGCGTTCTCAATCATGTTATCAAAAATAACGTTCTCAACCGTAACGTTCTCAATCGTATTTTACCGGTCCATTTTCCTTCAAAAAAAAGGTTCGATTCAATTTTCTTCCAAATATTATAATATTTAGGTAATATTTTAGCCTGCACCAGTGTTGTGTACCTATCGTATTATAAAGCTAGTGAGTAATAGTCGATATAACAACGTAACGTCATAAGTTGTAAAAGCCTAATTAAGATGCGTACGCATGTACTACATAGCCACATAGGTATATTATGTTATATTGTGTATATAGGGGGCCTATATAGCCTATTATATTTTTGGTACACAACATATATTCTAAAAATATAACTAAACAGGAGTACGCAGTGGCGTACGCAGGATTTTTCAACGGAGAGGGGATTAAAAATTAATTACTGATCTTTTTATGAAAATTAGTATGCGAATACAATGTTTTTGCAAAAATGAATTCATTTTGGTAAAACGTTTACTAATTTTCGTTTCCTTACTAGTTGATGACAGTTGAAACTTTTTAAATATTTTTTTTAAGTAATACTTATAAGGGAAATGGGGGGGGCTTCAGCCCATTAGCTTCCCCCTTGCGTACGTCACTGGATGTACGGGATAGTGGGGGGGCACACGAATATTCGATATTCTGGGCTATTCACTTATACAAGGTGGAATCGTATGACCCGAAGATAAGATACATTCATCGCTCCACTCAGAATCTAAAAAGTAGTTTTTTTTTTTAAATTTTTGAAAATATCATTATTTGTAAATTAATTTGAAACGTAATAATTTTTTTTTAAATATTCTTTTTGGCAGTTTTCTAACATAAGTAAATCTTAAAATTATGTATCATCCATTCATCCATATCATTTTCATAATTTATTTAATACGTTTAAGTATTATTAATATTTTATTTTATTTGTCAGGTCCTTCTGTTTTTTTTTTCATTTATTTTATTTGTTATATACTTAAACATTATTTTCATGCTTAATTCTTTATTGAAGAAAAATGGACAGTGAAGGAAAACGGTATCTCATTTTTGGAGGAAAGTGACTTGGGCCAATGATAAATATACCCAAAGTTGTGTTGAAGATACATTTTTTGTACAGATTATATTGTTAAGAAAAGTGTATTTATAAATACTCTATTATAATATATTTACTTTGTTGTGGTTTCAAAAATTTCGTTATTGCTCTGTAGCCACGTTTTCCATCGACTTCGTAGTTCACATTTCTTATCATACCATTAGGCTCTAGAAAACTGTACGATCCTCTTACGTAATCACCATACTTCGATTCCCAGCGATGTGTTACAACGCCTGAGAGCAAGTCATTAATATTGTAATGAAATTCGTAAGCCAACTGTCAAACAGACCATATAATGGTGAATAAATTCTTCCGTTATTTTAATTGTATTATTATTCAGTTATAGTTTACATAATGATTCATGAGACATGAAGTAATGTGTATGTGCTATGTAATATATACAAATACCTCGTTTTCTTGAATTGGGACGTAGTAATTTTGAGAAAGTGTTGTTGGCCATAAAATGACAAATGATAAAATGATCTAAAAACAAATCTACAGTTTAAATAGTGTATTAAATTAATTTAAATGTACATGTGTCAGATATCTCACGCATGTGATTTATGGACTACGTGAATCATCATTTAACTATTATTTTTCTTTTTTTAATAAGTCATTTAAAATGTATGTTAAAGTTATTATTGTTTAGTTTTAGGTAGTATTTAATTGATAATGAATTACATATTGAATATTGATATTGTACGTTACCTGCAGGACGATCTTCATCTTCTCGCGAATATTAAATTAGGGCTTCATTGACTGTCGGCTGCCGATTCAAAACTATATATAAAAGCGGTGTCAGTCCAAATGGTTTTGTTTTAATGAATCCATGTCTGGGCGTCGGGCTTACAGAAAATTATACGTTTGGTATAATCCATGTACCTACCTACTGGGGAAATGAAAAAGCAAAAAGTGCACTTGATGCCAAATGTCAAGGTGATTATTAGATCATCTTGAACTGTATAAAGAGAATGGTCCGAGTATAGGTCCTGGCGCATACCACGCTATAAGTAACACTGATGCGGTCTACGAAACGCCCCCGCACTTTATTCACCGTGCAATATCTATATATTAATATATTTTTTTCAATGACCAATTATACCGTGACTGCAGTTTATAGGTAGGTACGTAGACTGAAAGTGTATATTATTTAGTTATAATAGTTGTTGGAAATAGAATGATTAAATGGTGTATTATAATATGCATTTATACATAAAATTAAAATAGCATAATATACTATTCACACGGATTAAATATTATTTATTATATAGGTATTGGTATAATATATATATATATATATATTATATATTAATATAATTATTATTAACTATATCTGCATAATGTGTGTGTGTGTGTGTGTGTGCCCCACTGACGTACTATACATCTAGAATCTAGAGTATACTATACACATATAAAGGTTTAAGACTTAATCTATCTATATATAGAGTATAGATAATAAACATATAATATTAATGTTTAGACTCGATCTATACCTAATATAAACATGAAATATTGTTTAAAATGTGTTTAATTACTATAACGTGACATAAAAAATGCCATACATAAAAAATTATTATTTATTAGTAACGTTCACTGTGATCGTCTAAATAAATTCATAATTCAAATTATATTCTAAAGATTTAATTTAAAAAAGGTGAATAAGTGGATACCACTCTACTGTACAATAGGTATCAAATGGGTCACTGTAATGTATGTTAAATTTGAATTCAATGGTGTAAAAATATTGTGAGCGAAAACGATTGTGAGCGAAAGCCGGAGCTTGCCTATATGTTACTAAAATTGTATCATATTATTGTTAATAGAGTAATTTATTTTACTATTAGTAATCTTACTTGTCAGTAAGTACCTGGTTGAATTAATTGTTTCCGGAAAAATGAAAAGTCATTGTGTGCATAAAATATAATAATATACTTTAAAAAAGCGATTAAATGGATGTCGCTCTGCTGTAGCTGTACGGTAGGTTACAAGTAGGATACTTAATGGATGGTGTTAAATTTGAATTCAATGATATAAAATCATTGTATTCGAAAAACTATTCTGAGCGATGACAGTCTGTCAGCCAAATGTAACCAAGTTTTGGTTTTACATGTTTTAATTGGTTTTCTTTTAACCAAGATAGTATTTATGAACGGTTGTAATTAATATACGACACTGGGAAAAAATTATTCCCTATTATAGTTAAAATACAAATTATTTAGTTGGACTTTGTAACTTTTACATAGTTTACATGAACTTAGGTAGTGACTAGTGAGTAAAGTGAGTTTTGCATTCATGCATAACCTAAATTTATCAAAATCGGTTAAATTCCATACAATTATTACTATTATAATAATTTTATTTTTAATATAAATTAAAAGTTGATTTACTACATCAGCGTTTAATTATTGTTTTCTAATGCGACCCCAGGTTGAGAAACGCTGGTTTAACATATTATTTAATTATTATTTTAACTTTTAAACGAAAAATGTCATTCTGGTATATATAGAAATCTTGAATTATTAAAAAATATTATTTATTTTAGAGTAGGTAAAATTTTAAAATAGTAGCGTCAACATCGTAGGTTCTATTATTAAAATAATAATAATAAAATAGTTCATGGTCAATCGTGCTCACTGATCGTACATTGCGTGATGTATATTTAAGGAATATGTACCTACATCACATAGCCGATCGACATTATATTAAATGTTGTATAGTACTGTAGTCACTTGTATAATTGTATATTTGTATATTTAATATATACTATATATAGAGAATCTACTGAGACAATTGCTTAGAACATGTTAATCCTTGATGGTATAATTTATAAACCATGTATTATTTAAATATAATCCCAAATTACATGAAAGTCAAGTTGATATCTGTCTTTCAAAACTGACTCATTTCAAGGCTGTTATAATGTATGGTAACACGTTTCTTACATAGTATAAGAGGTAAATCTATTATATATTATATACTATTATATTGTATATTATATATTTATTGCAATATGAACGTGCTACGAAGTTTTTTAAAAATATTTTAGGAATAAAACAAACTTTTTTATAGACATTTCAAGACAATTTTAACGAATTTGGATAAACAAAAATAAATCAATTTTAGTTAATTTGTAGGTGCCTACTACTAAAATATTACTAGTATTAGTAGGCTACACTTATACTTAAACTGTAACATTCATTAGATACCGTCCAGTGAACAGTGAAGTGAACGCTAAACACTGTTATAATAAATAAATACAAGTTACAACTGTTAAATAGCAGAAAATACGCACACACGAATACGCAATGCTTGGTTATCGGCTTATCGCTGTGCAATTAGTTCGTCTACGTCTACGACTGACTGATACAATAGTATACACTATACAACATAAGTTTATCTTAATTGCAGATTGCCCCGATTGTGTTTTTGGCTATTTTCAGGAAAATCATAAAATCGAAAGTATAATATGATATAATATGTCGAATGTCTTTTCTTAATCATTACCAGTGTGACTATATTGAATTAAAACTATTTAACTTGAAATACTTGTGTAATTCAAAAAAAAATTAAAATGTAATAAAAATGATGAGCTTAAAATTTGAAATTTGCGCTCCTCTATGATAAGCGCCCGGGGCATGGGCCCCGGATGTCCCCCTCCTAGACCCGGTACTGGCGGTACTGTTAGTAGCTATGGGTAGGTAGGCACTTGAAACTTTTTACATTACGTATACTTATTATTGTTTTATAATATAGCCTATATAGGTTCATAATGAAATTTTGTTTTGGACAAATCTAACTCTCCGCTAAACGTGATAAGTACTCAGGTTGCTTTTTTAGTAAAAGCATTATTATTATTATAATTATAAGCTCTTATGTAAGATATAATAATATGTCATAGGTTCGATTAAAATACAGTTTGATATTATGTTATTTAATATGTAACAATTTGTAACCAAAAAAAAAAAAAATTTGTAACCAAACTGATGCTCCGGCAAACGTCATTCCAAGTTCCGGGTGCCAGGGTAACGTTACCCCAGCACCCGAAACATTAAATAAATACGAACAACTATTCTAAAGAAGCAAACTCAGTCTGTCAGCTTATAATATTACTAAGTAGGTATATGTTATGATATTATCGTGATTAAAGTAATTTATTTTACTATTCGGCATTAGATCTATACAGCAGGCTAAATTTATTTTTATTGAAAAAATATGCATTTGAAAATGTCATTGTGTGTATGAAATATAACTATAATAACAATAATTTATTTAGCAAACAAAACAAACAAAAAAAGTTTAAAAACACAACATTAATAACAGGATTGCAAGCTCATTCAATAAACATAGGATGATAGGACATAGGTATGCTTGAAAACTGATGAGCTGGGTTCATATTATAAGTAGGTATATAAAGAAAATGTCATACATTTAGAGTACTTAAATAATAATAATTAACATAGTAATAGACATTTATAACCAGGATAAATATAGTTAATATGTTTATTATAGTTGTTAAAATTATCAAAATTATCTAAATGTATTATTATATATTTATGAAGTAAAAGAAATCATTTAATTATTGGACCAAAACTCGTATGATTACGTCTTACGTGGTACAACTAAACTACAATTGTTTTTAGATTCTGAGCGGAGCGATGAATGTATTGATTTTATTATAATGTGGGTTTTTTTATTTTATTTTAATTTTTTTTTGTGACTGTCATCACCTTTTAGGACGGTAAAAATGCTTCAATTTTCTTCAATAGTACCTTTTCTGATAGGAAAATGAATCTAGTTGGTACTTTGGGGGGTCAAAAGGAGGGTAAAATTGTCCAGTAGTTTTCATGAGCGCTGTGAAAAACAAATGAAAAATTAAGGAAAAAACGGGAATTTTTACGGAAAACTAATTTTCGACAAAATCGATTTTGGTTTTTGGTATAACTCTAAAAGAAATGACCGTAGAGACATGAAATTTTGACCGAATGTTTATATATGCATTTTCTGCACACCATAGCATTTTCAAAATATTCTGACTTATTTTGAGCTGTTAACGGACATTTTCAGTTTCCAATTTTTTTAGTTTTTTTTTCTATAAATGTCAATAAAATTTTATTTGTTGGGTAAAAAATCTTGAAAATTTAATAGTAGGCTTCTAATATATAGTTTCAAAGGCAGATGAAAAATATTAAAAATCCGTAGTCACAATTTTTTTTATAGGTAATCAAAGTTCAAATTTTGACAAAATACGTAAAAATGACGAAAATGTGCAATTTATTTTGAGTTAGAAATTCATAAAAATTTTTCTTTTTAAATCTAAGATTTGAAAATGTAATACAAGATTCCTCATAAGTTTGCCTAATTTTATCAATAAAAAAAAGTTTATAAGCAAGTCAAAATAAATTTTTATGAGCATTTTAAGTTCAAATTTGTACAAGATTAGATATTCACTCGATTTCTCATGTAGCGATTTTCTTATTTTATTGCAATTCAAAAACAAATAACTTTAGATGCATGAAAATTTCACTGAATGTTTATATTAGCATTTTCTATACACCATCTAATTTTGAATATATTTTGACTGATTTTGAGCTTTTTAAGCATTTCAATTTTAAATTTTTTTATTTTTTTTTATATAAATACCAAAAATAATGAAAATTTAATACAAGGCTCCTAATATTATATTTTTACAATAGAAATTGAAAAATATTAAAAATACATAGGCACACATTTTTTTTATAAGCATTTTTTAACAAAATTCATCAAAATCTCGAAAATTATCTATCATTGTAATTAAACAATTATAAAATGGTCAGTTTTTATAACTAAGGATTAAAAATTTAAAACAAAGATTCTAATAAATAATACATACTATAGTCAAAAAATCTAAAAAATATATAATCACAGTTATTTTTTACAGACATTTTAAGTTCAAATTTGGACAAAATTACATATTAAAATCAATTTTAACGAGTAAAAGTATAGATTATAATATTTTTCTTGCATCACTGATAATTTTAGGTTAATAATTAAATATTATGAATTATATTAATTCAACTTACCAGCTACCGTATAATAACAATATCAATATAATTTAAAATATCCTAGACTGACATACCGTCTCCGCTCAGAATCGTTTTCGTATACAATGATATTATATCATTGAATTCAAATTTAATACCATCCATTATACAGTGACCTACTTGTAAGTTGTAACCTACTGTACAGCGGAGTGACATCCACTTGACCCTCTTTTTTATTATTGTATTATAACAATTCAAGTATTTAAATTTACTAATATTTACTTTATGCATATACAATAAAATCCCCTGTTTATAAACTTGAATAATAGTTCTAACATTTGTCATTAAGACGTGTATAGCATGTATACCATACTGAAACACCATACGAGAAAACTGATTGAACAAGAGCTAAATAAATAACTCCAAGAGTTCTAATATCTAGCATATTTTTGAAAAATCGTAACTTATATACCTAATAAATTTTTAAGAAAATTATTTACATTGTAAATATGTTCAATAATAATAAATTTTAGTCTATAGTCAAAGTATACTCCAAGATATTTTATACAATAAACTCTATCCAACGGTAAACGCTCAGAATGATGATTTAAATAATTACATTTATAAGAGTGCACCCAGAGCAAAATCAGTGCTTATAATAATATATTATGAACTATTTGTAATGTTAAAGGACTATATATTTCGACTTAAATAAATTTAACTGTAAATTATTATTATTGAAACACCATTATTTTATTGCAGACAGGCAGTTATTAGCTATTTTATATAAACTGTCATAGTTATGACTCTTAATCAGAATGTCGGCATTAAGCTTTATATATTTAAGAGTCCGTTTATGTATATAATAAATAAGACAGAGGTAAGTGCAAAAGTACTGAGAAGCAATTTGTATTTACATCACTAATTCATTTAGTTTACTTGTTGAGGTCTGTTAGGAATATATACATGTATTTTCATTAAATTAAGAGCATTGCCTCTTATATCGCAATATGCTAATTTTTAATTAATAAATCATGATTTACGGAGTCAAAAGCTTTTTTGAAATCCAGAAAAATGCCATGAACTTTCATTTTTTTTTACTAAATTACTATGAATAAAATTAGAAGTTTTAGTTAAAGGATCAATAGTAGATTGAGTATATTTGAGCGAAAACCAAATTTATTAGAGGAAAAAAAGAATGTTTGTCTAAAAATGACAAAATATCTGTAGTTTTTCTTATTCATTTGATTTAAAATAATCATTATTGTATTATTCTCTATCTCTATCACAGGCTTGATTAAAATAGAGATATTCATAACAATTGTATAAATATTAAATAATGTAGGTATTATGTTAAATAAAAAAAAACAAATATAAGGTGATAAGAAACAGCAATTTAATTTTTGTTTCTTGTCAACGTGAGCATTTATATGCAAATGGATGTCCTTAACATCTTTTAATTTGAATTTTAAATGGAACTACAATTGAATAAAAAATGCCACCCAAAATTATTATTTTCAATAATTTAAATAAAAATAAGTGTAGCTACTTACTCAAAGCATGACATAAAACCATGGAAATAAATACCACAAAATATAATTAATACCTAAGTACTTTTGTTAACCCGTTTATTAATTTATAAGAAAACCTTAAATCACATGTTTTGAAGGACAGAGTAAACTTATTTGACTATACTCCAATAAAGGTACAAAAGTAGGCAGGGTATTACTAATTTTGATTTGAGTTTTGCATGTATAGGTACATAAATATAATTTTGAATATTTAACATATATATCAGTCTGATATTAATACATACATAATATGTATTACATATTACATTATGAATGATTAATTAATACCAAAATCTATAAAAAAGTATTAAATTAATAATATAGGTACACCTTGTACTCAGTACAACAATTTTAAAATTAATAGCTTAAATAGTTATACAACTTACCATTAGGTATCCTTAATTAAAAAATATGAAACATGCATTGCATTATTTGTATTATATCAGAAAATATAATATTCTAAATTATAGTACAAATCCATCTTATTTAATCATTATTTCTAACAATCTATAATATAATATAAATTTATATTATAATTTATAATGTACTCTTTTGTGAAGGTATACATAGTAGGTAATATTTGGTCACTTTTTTTTCATTGAGTTCATTGGTGGCGTATGGTGCTATTTAAAAATATAAATAAATTATAAATAGCCAAATAGGTGTATTATAAAGTAATAAAGTATAAATATGTAAATATTGTAAATAGTAATGTATTTTATGGTATGCATTATTCAATCAGCCTGGTCAGATACTCAAATGAACATTTTACTGCACTGTAATAATAATAAATAATTAATAATATATTATAATTTACAAATATGGGATCATCATGTTTAAAAATTACAATACTTATAATAAAAACCATTAAGACATTTAGTCGTTATTGTAAAAGCTTATTAGATATTACCATTTAACAAATATATTATATTTGTATTTTTATATTTTAAATTTTAGTAAATTCCGTGGTATTATTACTGTAAAAATTAACTCTTGTAACTTGTTATTTTATATTATTATTTTTTTACTTTTGTCCTTTGCTTGAAATACGAAATACCAAGTTATGTACATAGAAATAATACATATTTATAATCATAAAACAAAAGTTGCATGTATTGTCGATAGCAAAAAAAGTTTTACTACCCACAATCAATAAGTCTCAATGGACATGTAATACTTAGTAGCTCAGTTAATCATATATTCATATAGGTATTTCGTACAAAAAATTATACTATAATATTTTTTATATTATATAAATATTTTATTATAACTCATAAATACGTTGATCTGTGGTTATTGGAATGTATAGTCTATAGTATAGGTGTTTATAAGTATTATTTTTATAATAAAGTACCTATAGATAATATTATAATATTTTATATAAACAGCGGTGGATTTTCAAAATTTATTTTTTTTGTAGAGGATGGGTCTTGAAAAATAATAGGATGTAAAAATGATATTTTATAATATGTATTATTATAAATTGTATAGCATTACATAATAAGCGTCTGGAGTTCCCATAAAATGTAGTTAAACGGATGCTAATGTGTGGAAATTAACATATGTCATTTTTCCTGTGTAGAAAGTTACAATAATAATTTTTTATTGCATACATCATTTGTTGGAATTAAATATATACATTTTTACCCACTACTCATGTAGAAACTTACCCCTTTAAATATGGTATTAATAGTTGGTGGTATACATAATATTAATGTCGAACTATTTAAAATTCAGGGTACACGTTCTTCTATGGTAGTCTAAGACCCAAGAGGTTGAGTGTACCTTATGTCATTGTAATGGATGTGTTAAATTTGAATTCAATGTTAAATTATGTTATTTCCCCCATTTTTTATTGTTTATTATTTCATTATTATCAGTTTATTGATGAACGAGCATAAACATAAAAAATTAATATAATATATACGCCCTACATATCCTGGTGACAGGCCTGACATATAGGTTGTCTATTACCAAGGTTTAAAGTTGCTCAAAATGGAAAAGGGTACCTACTGTCGGTGTACCCATTTTTTTATTTTAGCGTTTGTCACATTCGTACAATAAACCATCAAGGAAAAGGTTGTTGAATTTAGTTTGAGAAACCAGCATTTTTTTTCGATTTGCTAGAAAAATAAGTTGCTTT
This sequence comes from Nasonovia ribisnigri, assembly GCA_027563435.1. Lineage (NCBI taxonomy): Eukaryota > Metazoa > Arthropoda > Insecta > Hemiptera > Aphididae > Nasonovia > Nasonovia ribisnigri. Next base: position 68,738 of record JANEHU010000616.1, read on the forward strand.
CTTTAATATCAATGATACAAATATAATCAAAAACTTAAATTGCCTATACTTTCTTTTATCGATTTGTTTATCAAACTAAATAATATATACTATAATAAATACTCTATTTCAATGATTTTTCGTACCTACTAGCTTATTTTTTTAAAATTCAGTTATAAAGGGGGTTGCATTTTAACAAGCATAGACAGACTAAGAGTCTAAGACATAGTCCCCTTGCGGCTTGCGTCCCTTCATTTTAATACCAGCAGATTTAGGCCTGGAATAAAATGTTGCATATAAATATATAATTGCAGATCGAGGTTTTTGTCAAATGTCAATACATTAGTATATAATTATTTATAAATTATTTTTACATTTTATTTATTAATATTGCCATCTGATTATAAAAAGAGTTATTGTTTTAATTTTTATACCTACTGTTGATATTATGTAATATTATGTATTAGGAATTTCGTTTGGTTGATTTTATAGAGATTATTTTATACTTCTTATTATTTGTATACTAATTATTAGGTTATTATAATTATATAATTAAATAAAAATAAAAAATTGTCTATACATCGATTTTGTTTTATATATTATATCATACATAAATTATATTATTAATTGTTATTGTTATTGTTATTTGTTTTACATCAATATTCAATATAATATACTAATATTTAATTCTAAATATTTTAGAAGGAGGCTAATATAGGCAATTAAATATACGAATCAATAATCAACGTAAAATTTCGAATGATCGAAGGTTTTACCAACCATTATTTATAAACAATATTACCAAACTGTCAAATTTCAAGCCAAATTTTAGTTGTCGGCTAAAATACGTTCGGCTGTAATATTTGTCGGCTAAAATACGTTCGGCTGTAATATTTATCGGCTAAAATACTTTCGGCTGTAATATTTTTCGGCTAGAATATTGTCTGCTGAAATATTTGTCGGCGAAAATACTGTCGGCTGTAATATTTGTCGGCTGAAATATTTGTCGGCTATAATATTGTCGGCTAAAATACTGTCGGCTTTAATATTTTCGGCTAAAATATAGCCCCTCCCAAATGACTTCAAGAACTATCTTCGTATGGATGAAGAGACATACAGTTTACTACTGCAGTCATAAGTATCCAATACCATTCAAAAACAAAATACCGTTATGAGAAAATGCATTAGCCCTCATGAAAGACTTACAGCAACTTTAAGGTTTTTAGCAACTGGCCGAAGCTATACCGATCTACAGTATTCAACTATAACCAAGCACTCATAGTAAAATAATTATTCCCGAAACATATTGTGATGCAATTTATTCTGCCTTAAAGGTAAGATAAATAATTAATACTTAATATAGGTGTATTAATAATATAATAGCTATTTAGTTATTATATCATTAGAAATAATATAAGATTAGGTGTAATATTATATAATATTTCAATATTGTAGGTACACACCTTATAACACTTGATATAGAGCATTAGCCAGTAGGTACAACAAACACAAATACTATTTCATATACAATTTTAAATGACAACTTTTTTTATTAAAAAATAAAAAGCTAGAAATAAAATAATATTCATACTGGGAAAACTAATTAAATACAATATATATAATATTATATGATATTAAAATTACATTAAAATCAACCCCCCCCCCTCAACCAGAGTATGTGTTTGGGGTGGGCGAGTTCAAAACAGTCGGTAAATTTAATATTTCAATACATAATTATAATAGACTTATATCATAACAGCTTAAAAATAGAATCGCTTAATTTTGAATCAATATATAATTTTTAAATATAATAAAACCGGACAAACCACCCGATCTGCCTTAAGACTAATACTTAAAAGGCTATTACCTTACATTTATACAAACAAGATACTACCAAACTTGCAATTTTGTTTTCGCTTAGCACATATTATAATATACACCAAGTACCTACTAACCATATAGGTCAGTTGACGCAATCTCGTGTTCCTTAGAAAAAAAGTATTATTGCACTTGTGACTTTCTTGACATTAGCTAGGTGTTTGATAGAGTTTGGTATGAAGGATTACTTTTCAAACTAAAAAAATTCCTATCCACCTGTTTATTTTTGTTAATTAAATCTTATTTAAGTGATCGCCAATTCCAAATCAGGTTTCGATCCTCAGTATCTCTAAAATTGAGAAAATCTGAGCTGGAGTTCCCCAGAGTGGAGTCCTCTCTGCCTTTCTTTTTGATATCTACACCTCTGAACAGCCTATCTACCAAAATATTATTGTAGCCGATTACGCGGACGACAAAGCCATCATATCACTTAACAAAAGTCCTCTTACTGCCTCAGCAAATCTTCAAACTCATCTCAACCGAATGACTGAATGGTACACCGATTGGTGCATTAAACCTAATTCCAATAAATCAGTACATACAACGTTCACTCTATGCCACTCCAACACCCTTATTCCCACATATGACACAGTTAGATACCTAGGACTTGGAATGGGCGCATGTAAACTCCGCCACTGAAAAAAGTCAGGTAAAATTGAGTTCATGTAAACTCCGTCAGTGAAGAAAATCAAATAGTAGTATAAAATCAATATGATATATTAATATATTAATAATAAAAAATAAATAACCGTTATACCTAATAATCCAAAATCATATTTTTCATAATAGTAATTAATAACCGTCTATGTAATATAATAAAATAAAATAAAAAATAAATAATAAATAAATAATCGTCATAAATATTGTCATGTATGAAAACTAAAATGAAGTGATACAATTTGTAAATATTCTAAGTCTTGTATTTCTGTATTAGTGTACCTATTTATAGCATCCTGTAATATTGTCATTTTTTTTTTTGATTTCGATTTTTTTAGCTTATTTACTTGAAATATGCCATTTAGTTTTATTTAAGTTTGGGTTTGAAATTCGATAAGAACTTTACTAAAAATATGAACATTCGGATGACTTTTATAAAATTAATTTCTTAGATGACTGTGAAAGGATTCACAGGCATTGGTTGTTCGATTTAAATTTGCATTTCGATCAGCCTACAAATGAGGAGGAAACGCTGCGTCATTACTTATGTAATTGCCAACAAGGTAATCTGAGAACTTAATTATTCTGTGGTCGGATGGCATGATTGCTTCTAAAGTAAATGCAAATACATTGGAAACTTTTTTGGGAGATAAAAATAATAATCCAAAACATAGATGAAGCCACTTACTTATTTCTGATTCACTTTATATTAAACACTCATTTCAAAGTTTTGAATTGCCCTCCATTATGATTGACTGAGATGAAATCGACATCCTATTAAACTAACATCAGGCCATATTTTTTCGCATGCATTATGAACTACTAATTTAAAATCAACAACTATTTCCGTTGGACTTAAAACTAAATTTAGCTCTAAACATTTTTCACAGATTAATTTGAAACAATTAATGTAAATCTCTTGTTTTTTATCTTTTAGAAGACAGAAGACAAGTGGAATATAATGCCCATTAAAATAGCCATGAAAAGTAAATAACTGATGAAAAATTTAACACAATAATCAAACGTACCATCCACATAAATTGTTTCTGAGATACGCAAATGTTTTAAATTTGTAACACAACTATATATATAATAATCTCACTATCAAAATCAGATAAAATTAAAAAACTTTCATCTCTGATCGTTTGCCATCAGAATAAGCGAAGAGATAATTTCAGATCTTGAAGTTGGAACTGGTGGCATTAATTTTCTACGTGCATTATACATGTTTCTTTTTACCAACGACATATCATTTGAAGTTAAGTTTGTTGAGTTTTTTTATAGTACTGCTACAAAATTCTGTAAATGTAGGTGTAGGTGTATGCCATCAACAAAAAAATGACTACATGTGTCGTATGCAATCTCTCATTGATCATTTATTTTTTTTTGTTTATGTAGAAACCATACGACACGTGTACCTATTTTATTACTATTTAATTTTGAAATGTATTTACCCGGTTTATCACGAATATCTTCCACCGCTTTTCTTTTTACACTACTACTTATTTCTTGTATTTCTATTATTTGGTTCGAAATTGGAAGGCATGAAGTATTGTATCATTTGGAAAATGTGTTAAAGTAATATTATGTTGCTCAGCTCCAACAGTTTTTATAAATGCATTACAATTTTTTGTTATTGCACCTCCATTTTATTTCACCAGACGCGTATTTTATATTTTTGTTATACTTATAGTTTTTAAATACAACCAATAAATTGCCTCGTTGACCAGTTATTAATTTTATATTGTTAATTTCTTGCGACATATTTCGTTCGGACATACGCAAATATCGAAAATATCGGAAATATCGAAAACATACACGGAGACCCGCAGACTACGAATGATTATGTTTGTCAAAGTATAGGTACCTACTGCCGATATCATCATTGGAAGTACTGATTTCAGATAATATGAAGATAAAATTATTAATAATTATTAATCGTTCTTACCTTGACAATATTTTATCAATTTTTACAAGGCATGTGGCAATGTGAGCACTGACCAAGTAACTGGCGGAGTTTACATATAAGGTTTGCAGGTAAGAAAAAAAACTGGTGGAGTTTACATTAGACCTTTTACTACCTTTTTATCTTGACCGTTATTCTGGCGGCCGTAGCCATTTTCCTCCAAAAACGAGATACCGTTTTCCTCCACTGTCCATTTTCCTCCAAAAAAAAAATAAATAATTTTTGACCATTTTCCTCCAATACATGAATCTATTAATATAATAATAAATTAGTTAATAATATAATATGTAAAATAAAAGATATAAAATATAGTAAAATCACTGCAGTAAATAATATTAAATTTTTTCATAATTATAAGACATCTCAGCAATAAATGAATACCTGTTGGAAGAAAATAGAAATTAGATATAATATGAATATGTATCAGTTGATTTATTAACTAGAACATAGAACAACTATGTACATTTTTGTGTAATTCATTGGCTTCTATTTCTTCATTTTTATTAGGGTTGATACGGTACAAAACACACATCACTTAAAAAGGCCGTTCTCACGGCCAACAGATAATACTCATATGGCAAGCCAAAACAACTTAATATCATGCACATAACTCACACAAATAATCAGGTTATATACGAGTATTCTACGCAACATTGCCGAGTGAAAACGACACCTAGTATACCTGGCGACCCATAGGTCGAGGTCATGTTCACTTGCCAAACACCGATATGTCCACCAATCACAACAACGCTAGGGTTGGTCGATGCGTATATATACGGGTGCATTCGACCGATAGAACCACATTCATACTCCAACCTTCAAGACATCAAGCTCATTCCACATTCATAGCTGCTGTCATAGGAATACGGAGAAGGACTCTCACTACCACGCCGGAGCAACTAATTTAAAAAAGGAGCCGACCGACGAAACCAGCGAGACCCAAGACGCCACCCGAACCCCAAGGACCAGATACGACGACCAGAGCTCAAAGAGCTAAGGACTACAAAGAGTCGCCGATCACACGGTGGAGCCAGCCACGACGAGTGATTCCACTTCACGGGATTCTAAAGACCACTGCCGGACCAGATTATCAACAACCCGTGGTCAGAAATCATAAAAACACACGCATAAATCCCCCCAAGCGCGCCTGCTTAGGCCACGCTACCCGTCCGGGAATACGAACCAACGCCACTTATTTGAGCGGGCCGGACGTATCCACCCGGATCTGCCCCCAGTTGTACATACCTATAAATAAATCATTCCCCTCATTGTCAAGGTGGTCTCGACCCCGTGAACCATACCATACGGTTACGCGGACGTGAACCATCATCCCCATACCTTATAACATTATACATCGAAAATAAAGACACGTTGATTACTCGAAATTACCCGAGTGTACAGTTTCTTTAAAAGTAGCGGAGATTCGCCAACGGCGGCTCCGTTACAGGGTATATAACTGTTTGACAAATCGTTAAACAACATCGCCAACGTAATAATTCAGATTTTGACTTATATGCTAAGAAATACTTGTAACTATCACGAATTATTAAAGGTTTTCCTCGAGAACTTTCAATAAACGTCGCTTTTTCAGACATTTTAAAAATTAAAATTTGCTAAACTATAAAACACACTATTCGGCGTACGGTAAGCTACTAAAAATATAGTCTTATTGATACGAGTATTTAGTATATTCGTGTGTCTGTCTATCTCAATGTGTATAATCATAATAATCAGTGACAATTTTATTGATGAGACACAATATAACAATATAAGTATAAGTATATTCGTATATACCCGTATGTTGTATGTACGTATCTTTATTAGGCTTAATCAAAGTTACAATCGACTGCGTGTGCTGTCGGACACTTGGACTAGCGTTTTTTCCTAGCCGATAAGAACGTGACTAGAATTTAATCAACAGATACGCGCAAAATGTGATCCTAGCCATACTCTATTTTTATAATAAAATCACTGACTAAAATATTGGAGGAAAATAGACATAATTTTAGTTAAAAATAATGTGGAGGAAAATGGAAACCAACCTTTTTTGTTTTGGGCGGAAAATGGACAGTGGAGGAAAACGGTATCTCGTTTTTGGAGGAAAATGGTCCCGCCCATTCTGGCGGAGTTTACAATCGCCCCTTGAAATAGCCATATCCGTATTAAGAGACTTGCTTTAAACGTCGGTCTTCGCAGGCTACGAACTTTACTCACAATTACTAAATACTCCGGATTAAAAGTTAAAGATCTTATGTATAAAACATTACTTAAACCTCTATGGACATAATATGGTCTCCAATTATGGTATACTGCAAAAATGTCCAATACCAATCAAATTCAACAATTTAAAAATATTGCCCTTCGGAAAATAATGAATTGTCCACCCATTGTTTCCAATAACACTTTGCATAAAGACTTGTGAATTAAAACTATGACAGAAGAAGCTAAACGCTTCTACAAAAACCTTCATACCCGTCTCCAAAAGCACCAAAACCCACTCATTAAAAACCTGTCCACCCAAACATTACCTGGCAACCTCAGGCGTCGTATAAAAAGGAACTGTTGCCGTGACTTGTTAGAAAACTAAACTGGAAAAAAATTTAAATAAACTAGCTGACTGGTAAACGTTGTTTTGCCATATAAATTTTATATAATCAATATTTCGTTATTCAAATTAAAATATAATTAAATTATTGTATATCATTGTATTTTATATTAACTAATAAATTTCAAATAACATTTCGATCATAAATTATTAAATTCAAAAAAAAATTATCAATCTCTTAGTCGATTGAGTGTACGATATTTTTAGTTAATCCATCTGTAGCCAACACAAACAAACTGGATGGGTTACCCACGTGAGAACATACTACGTATAATTGTTTGTGTGAAAAACACTGTTGGCCCAAATCTAAGCCGCAAACAGACATCATTTGGCCTTGAGACATATTGATTTTCATTGCGAATGCCAATGTAATTGTAAATTGAACCCTTTTGAATTAAATTGGGTCATTTTTAGTGTTAAGCAATTTTATGCATCCAGTATTTTCATGTAAAGCTACTTTTCCATCGCCGATATCCAACAGTTGTTTTGAGAATGTTTCAGCAGATGGATCTTGAAGCATATGAACGCGTATATTTACTTTCAGCTAAAGTTTTCAACATTACGCCACGGTTGCGATGATTTCTAGCAACCGTTTATCTCATCAGCGTACGTAGAACGTGCAGGTAGGACGGAAAGTGTTTGTCTGAAATAACCTGAAAGGATTAACATAGTGCCACCAAATAGTTTGTCATTGTTTTTTTATGTATTTCAATGTCCTGTCCAACGCCTCAAGTGAATGTTTGTGTGCCATAGTACATTCATCCCATATGATAATTTTGCACTGTTTCAACACTGTAGCCATTGATGATTATTTTTTTATGCTGCACACGGCATCTGGATTATTTTTAATATTTAGTGGCAGCTTAAATGCTGAATGAGCTGTTCTGCCTTCATCCAATAAAGTAGCAGCAATACCAGATGTTGCAACGGCCAATGCGATTCCATTATTTGATCGTATTTCTAATGTTTTGCCAGTTCCACCTGGTGCGTCCAAAAAAAATAATCCACGTTATCCTGCCGAAACTGCGAGCATAATGCGGTCACAAATTTTTCTTTGTTCCTCAGTCAGTAGTGGGACATTGTGATTAATAATCGCTGCAATTTTTATAGTATTATATTGTAGTTCACGCAGGCGCGTCCCCAAGGGGGGGGGGCGAAGGGAGGGCGAAAAAATAAATAGTCAGTAAAATTGACTTAAGTTCACCCAAACTATTGAAAAATACGCATAGGATAATTATTGATTTAAAAAATAGATTCACCCCCCCCCCTCTTAGAAAACTTACTAGGGACGCCCCTGAGCTCACGGTTCATTTCTGTGTTCATTAAATCAGATGCACTTCGATTTGGTGAATGCATACCGAAATTATTTAGTGATAAATTGGCAATGGCAATGCAAATATCCTTGATAGCAATCAATGCTTCATCGTACATTGCGTCGCTGAATGTTATCGTTAGATCGTTGCACCGTGTCCGATGTTGATGCGATATATCATCAGTCATTTTATCTTTGTGATTATTCCACAACATATCCGCTCGTCGCTGGGAAACATGTAGTCAACACTATTGCGAATAGTTGACGAATTTGTATTGCTGTACAGTTCAAGTCTGCATCAGTAAGCATACAGTCCCAATTTTTGTCGTCTTCCAGAAAACCGAGTGCAAGGCATGTATCTTTATACGTTTGATACTGTTCTCCATTCACTTTACGTATATCTTGAAATGACAATGGGCCAGTGACATTAACCAACAACAGTCGCAAATAAAAACACTCAGTCTGCCTTGAATTGGCTGTAAATACTCGTCCCATAGTGTTTGATTTTAATGAACCGGGGCATGAGTCAATCGGTGTTCCTTGGTTGCGAGGCACCCATTTTTTGGTTTGGGCCCATGTAAAATAGCGTGGTACTTCTGAATAGAGTTGTGTTCGTGCAAAGGCACCAAAAGCATACACGATAACACAATTCAAAAAATTCGGTAAATGTAGTTTTTGGAGGATTTTTAGCACGATCAATCGCTGTCTCGTTCGTAAAAAATACACGCTGGCCGTTTTCGAGATGAACGGCTAAATGTATTACTCCCGTTCATGAATTGGGAAATCAAAGATACGTCAAACAGCCTCATTTGAGCTTATGTACCGGCCAATTTGGTAGTGCATTATTTCATCGTTGTTATTCACATTGGTATTCTCAATACGAAATACAGGTTTATCACTTCCTTTATTCACATACTTGCAAATGTATTTGATGCTCTTCGCCGAACTGCAGTACTCACATTAATATGAGAATTGAATGTTTTACTCAGCAGAGGCGAATATGGCACAATGGCACCACCCAACGATTGTCAATGTCTTCGTTTTTGAAATTTTATGTAAAAGTTGTCCGCCATTATCGGTATTTTTTCGACGATATTTCGGATATCCGTCTACATTTGTGATCGTGTGAATAAATGTACAAACAAATTAAACAAATTAATATATTAATCAATACATTTGATACAAAGATTTTAATCACTTAAATTTTAAATAATTATTTTTTCATTTTTTTACTTTATACCATTTCGTGCTGTAAATTTGGATAAATATATATTTTATTTTTTGACGTTGAAAGTTTTTTTTATTTCTAAAGAGTATTCATCAAACTCTTCATTTTTTAAATATTTATTTTTATTATACCTAAGTATTAAATGATGAGTAATGCTAGAAAAAAAAACCCGCTAAATACTTCATACAAAAAAGTAATATTAATACCTGTATCGATGAGTCTTAATATATCTTTTACGACAAAGAGTATCCCCATTATCTCAGATACAAAAGTCCCAATTGTAGTAAACCAATCCCATAATTTAAATAATTCGTCTTCTACCATTTTTCCTAATGAAACCTCGTCCATAAAATATTTAAATTGAAGGCCTTGGCTTACTGTTTCGTAACCCATAGATTGTCTAATTATATTATTTTTTACGGCGTAAAACTACGTCGTCTACTTTTTGGGGTAACCTGGGGATATATGATGTGTTGTTGAAAATTTTTCATTGTATATTTTGAATAAATACCGGAATTCATAAGAAAATCTAAGCTTTTGTATGTCCACGCCCATGTTGTATTTGGTTTTAATTTCTGTGGCGTTTTTATTTCTTGGACATTTGTAAAAAATCCTTACCAATTTCCATTTAAATTAAATGCAGGTGGGAATAATAAATTGAAATTAATTTGTGTTCTATATTTTTGTAAGGTATGGATTGTAAGTTTTGTTATTATACAAAACTGCCAATTCATTGTAACACGACGTGTCTTTTAAGTTACCTCAACACTAACATTTTTACATTTTATTAAATAAATTATTTCGGCCTGCTTGACGGCAGTGAATCCAGGCCCTCTGCTCATAATATATGTGAACTCGGTAAGAATGTTTGAGGCTACGGTAGGTCTTTGCTGTAATAATTGCTGTTCAAGCACACATTGTTTTTGTAATAAGTCATTATATATAATGTGGTTTAAAAAATGTTCGACTTATACAAATTTCGTATTTACACACGCTATTAAATCAGTGTTTTGGGGAGAAATTGATTTTGTATGAAAATTATTTAAAAACATGGTATCCGTAAGCATGAGTAATTGTATATGTTCTGTTTGAATTACGAGGATTTCACAACCGAATGTTTTTTTTATTTGTTTGAGTGCAAACACTATTTTGTCTGTCTCTACGATATACGTATATAAAGTCGAGTTGACGTTAGTGATTGAGGTAATTAATGATGCTGGACCGTCAAATAGAACAACAAAATCTTGTTCTTCACAATTATAATGATTGTTTGTCCATACAGTTTCGTTACGTATCAACACCATAGTTATCAGATAATTCCATTTTTGTACGCGACGAAAGAATAAGGGTGTTGGCTTTACTGTTTGTTATCGCCGTACCTTCTGATAAATATATTTTAAATTTGGTCTATACTAAGAAGTTTTCCCATTCTCTCCTATTTGATTTAAAATTAGTGCCTTTACAATTTCCAAATCCGTCCAGAGATCCTGCCACTGTGTGTGATATTAATGTTGTTTTATTCATTTGCAAATCCGTTACTACACCTCCCAGGGGAAAAGTATAGAATTGTTTTTGATGAATTTCCCAACATCGGGCATTTCCTAATTCTACTATATCAGAAAAATACCCTCCCTCTACGGCTTGTGTTCAAATATCGAGCATCTAGTCATTAAATAATCAACTGATATGAAACACGATTTAAAATGAACAGGGTAGGTTTCAATCCTTTGTAGTAATTGTATTCTCAGTACCTGTTGTGTTTTTGATGGTATTGGAAAATTGCAGTTGTCCACTTCTAAGCTGTCAAACGACGTAACATTTTGAGCAGGCCCATGACAATCGTACGCAATGAACTCGGATTCAGTGAAATGTATGATTGTAATGATAACAAGTATTATATTTTTGATACACATGTTGATTGGCTTTAACGTATTAAAAGTGAATAAATTAACCAAAGAAAATAAATGTTATTCATAAATATGACCCAGAAATGTATGTATTAAAAATTAATCAAAAAAGCATTCATTTATACACACTTAAAATTGCTAAAATATGTCTTTATCAAATGTAAATATCGAATCGAATTAAAAAAATAAAAATAAATACTTATTAAATAGTAAAATTTTACTTTGAATTCATGTTTATTACAAATGTAATATAAACATTTAGTTATTAATAATATATATTTTTCACCTAATACATTTGTACGATTAATTTGTTTTTTGTTACCTTTGATATAGAGGACTGTATAATTAATTAAAAATGCATTGGTTTGAAAGTATAATCATGTGGTTTATTAAATAAACGGTTTTCATGTAATGCTTTATTTTAATACTACGCGGCGAGTGTCAGTATCGATTTACTGCTTCGTGGTTGACGGAAATCGTAGAACTGGCCTGATATACAAATAATATTGATGAGCGCGCTTTTAAAATCTTATCGCTCTCTCCAACATATACCCCCCTTGAAATGCAGTTTCAAATTTAGTTATAACAATCAAAAAAAAAAGATACAAACATTTATACAATATGAATTAAATAATTTACGCATGACACCGCAGCTTATATACAAATAATATACAAATAAATCGATAAACTAAACAAATACAAAAAATATAAAAAATATTTTATTTTATTTAAATTTTTTTTTTTTAAATTTTTATGAAAGTTCATTCTCATTTTGGTCTTGCCCAGGTAGCGGGCACAACAGTCTTATTGCCCTCTTCTTTGTACCGCCACGTGTGTTGACCTCCACGACGCTTGTCACTCCGTCCCGACCTGGATTTACTGATACGACTCGTCCCATGAGCCAATGGAGTGGGGGCACACCTGTTTCTTTCATCAGGACCATAGTTCCCAACCTGATGTCGGCCTTGTCTGGTTTATGCCACTTAGCCCTTACCTGAAGTTGATTAAGGTATTCCATACTCCACCTTTTCCATATGCCTTGGGTGATCTGTTGGACTCTTTCCCATCGTGATAAATAGTTTTCTGTTTCTTGCGTTTTATCGGATTGGGGTAATGCTACAAGTGAACTACCTATTAAGAAGTGCGCAGGGGTTAAAATAGCTAGGTCATTCGGACCATTTGATAAAGGTATGAGTGGGCGTGAATTTAGGCGCGCCTCAATTTGCACAAGTACGGTATACATTTCATCATACGTGAGCCTGGTGTCCTGTTTAAATTATGTTTTGCTGATTTCACCTTTTCTTCTGCCAACACATCCGGAGATGCATTTTGTTCGGTATTACTAGACAATTTTCCGTCTTTGATATGAGGATTTCGCAGTCAGGAAGGCCCATTCCACCACATATTATTATTTTTGAGCTCAACCGGTGTACAACCGCGCGATAATACGTCAGCTGGGTTATCAATAGATTGTACGTAATTCCATTCCTGTTTTCTGGTTGTTTCATGTATTTCTATACGTTTACAGCCACCTGTTTTTAACCATTTTGGTATCTTAATTTCACATATATTTTTCAATTCATACCAAAATTTCCTCCATTTTTCACAGATTTCTTTAGATATACGTTCGTCCCATCCAACCTTTTCTAACCATAAGGACTGCATGATTATTTTTGCGACGACAATGACTGGTCCCATAAGCCCCATAGGGTCGAATAAACTGGCTATATGTGACAGTATATCACGTTTTGTGCATGATTCGCTTTCGGTTAATTTTATTTTATCCGACAAATTATCGGTTATCGTTTCCCAAAATAATCTGACTGTTTTTACAGCATCTTCGCTTAAATCCATCGATGTAAAGGCACTTGAATCGGAGTTTGGAATATTTTTTATTAATTCAGTGTGGTTTGCTGTCCATTTTGCCATACCAAATCCTCCTTTGCTTAATGTGGTAATTAAATTGTTACGAAGTAGTATGGTTTCTTGTATAGTAAAGTCCCCTGTTAAACAGTCATCAACGCAAAAATCATATTTTATTATGTTTGATAACACTTCATTATTCGTTTCTTTCGATAACGTTGATAAACATTTTATAGCTTGGTAGCTCGCCGATACCGTGCCATATGTGACGGTACACAACCGATAAATTTTAATCTCTTCATTTATGTTAGGTCGCCATAATATCCTTTGATAATTACGATGTGCCCTATCAGCCCAGATTTGATGATACATTTCGGTAAAATACGATTGAGAACGTTACGGTTGAGAACGTTATTTTTGATAACACGATTGAGAACGCTCAATATTTTTGTTTTTCCAACGTTGCCAAATGTAATCGAAAGATAATTAATTGAGCACGACAATCGGCTATCGAACGATAAAGAACGTTATACCTTTTTGGCTGGACGATTGATTCAGTTGATATTTAATATTTATCGGACGTTTATCGGATCTTATTTATAACTTAGATACCAGATATACGAAAGAATGACTTCGTCGCACTAGTCGTCGCAAATATATTGTTATTCAAACACTAATTGAAACACAATCAGAAACTTCATTAAAAATAGCAACGATAGAACAGGGTAAAAAAAAAGAAATGCCAATAAAACAAAAGGAAAAATTAATTAATATTCATAATAAATATATGTGGTATGTAGCAAATAAAAGTTCAAGTAATATATTAAAATATTTAGATTATGTTGGATTACGCTATCCCGCTATAACTAATATATATAGGTAACTCATTTGTTATTACATTTTTTATAGGTACATAGGTATTACATTTTTTACTCATTTTTTACATATTTATTACATATTTTTATAATACTACATTTTTTTAATTTTTTTAAATATATTTATATTACATATGACTTTTTTTTAGAATAATAAATAATAAATGATATGGCAACGTTGCACGTAAATTCGTTCTCAATCGTATTCTTTTTTGGGTTTTTTTAGGGTCAGTGGTAAGTTCTTTGTTATTTTTAAGTGTTCTCAATCGTTCGGCCAAAAAGGTATAACGTTCTCAATCGTTCGATAGCCATACATTTTTGTAACATCGCCCAAAAATGTATATTTGTGCGTTCTGAAGCGCGCTATAATTTTGATCAATTTATTCTTCTTGTATAACTGGACCTTTCATTAAAACGTCATTAAGCGATACGCCCGTATCGGTTTTACTTGAGGCGTCGAACACCACGTGCAATTTTGTTGTACGGCTACCTACGTTTATCACGTACGAGTGTGGAATATAAACACAATCGTGACCGTCATTATTTATTTCGCTATCGTTTACCTCCTCCATATGTCCTAGTTCGTAATATACCGGCATGAAATCTCTATACTGATTATAGATTTCCGTATACTTCGCTAGCCGTCGTTCTAATGCCAAAAATCGACGTAGTGCAATGTCATATGATTTACCTAAATACATCGCGTTATCTTTTAATGGCAGTTTTACAATAAATTTTCCTTTTTTATCCCTCTTTGTATTTTTATGAAATGCTCATCACATAGTTTTTCTTCAATTGACCAATTCTCTTTTAATATGCATTCTTCTGTTTTCCAAAACATTTCAATTTGCTCAGATAACTTGTTGTCGCGTTCGTACATGTCAGCATACAACTGTTCAGTGCAATCATTGAACCTTGTTCCGTTCCACCAGCTACTATCCATCCCAATTTTGTTTCTTGTAAGTAAACACCAGTTGGGCTTATCTTGAACATATCATTGCACATAATCTCCCAATACGTGTCCGCTCCAATTAGCATATCTATTTTTCTTCGTTTATAAAAATATGGATCGGCCAACGTTATATAATCGGGTATTGATAATTGTAATGTGCTATTAGTGTTAATTGGCAGACATCCTGTTATTTTTGGTAGTACAAGCGCTTGCCTGCTTATTGAGAATGAATTTTCACACGATCGTAAAACTATAGTAAGCTCATATTCTTTATTATGCTTACTTTCTGTCACACCTGTTATGGGTATATTTACCCTTTTTCACGGCAATCTCAACTTTTTCATTGTTTCTTCAGTTATGAAGTTACTTTGGGAACCATTGTCCAGCAACGTTCGGCATGTGTACCATATACGGTCATTACCCAACACTTTTATCATCGCCGTAGCTAATAGCACTTGTCTCTCATTATTTGCCCATTCTGTATATTCCAACGCCGACGACATTGCGTTTATTGTTGTGTTTTTGGTATTTTCGTCGATCGATATCATGGACCTCAGTTGTTGCGGCCGGTTTGTTATCGCGATCACTTGTTTGTGTTTTGGTTTCGTTTTTATTGTTGTTCCGATGCAGCAGTGTGTTATGGGAATTATTACACTGATAACATCTTCTTGCCTTATATTGCTCTAGCGTATGATTTGCTCGGAAACAATTTTTACAAATTTTTAATTCTCCGACTTTTTTTATTCGCCGATCTACATTCATTTTTAGGAACTCCGGCCATTTATAAATAGGATGTGATTCCTGACACATATAACATTTCATATTCATGGATGTCCCGCTTCCTGATGCATAACTGTGCAATTTCCGCGGAAATGTTTTTGTTTTTTCAATTTTGCCCTTTGAACTTTCTACTGCTTCCAGAACTTGACATCGGTCGTGTAAATAATCTATAATTTCCTTTATAGTTGGTTATTCTTTTTTTGCATTTAATGTCTCCCATTGACGTACAGTATTCGCATCGAGTTTCGATGTTATAACGTGTAATAATAATGCGCCCCATTGATCTGGATCGTGATTTAATGCTTGCAGGGCCTGCCTGTGTTGATTAAATGTGTTTGTAAAATGCCTCAACTTTTCTGCCGATTCATCACGTATGTACAGTAATTCGTAAATACTTTTTGTGTGCGATTGAATTAACAATCGCTTTTTGTCATATCTATCGGTTATGATTTTCTATGCAGCTGCGTAATTTATTTCTGACGTTTCTAAATTTGTTATAATTTTTAATGCTTCATCTGACAATGACATTTTTAAATGATGAAATTTTTCCACTTTGGTCAGTTCCTCATTTTCATGCACCAAAGACTTAAATATATCCTTAAATGCCGACCAATCCTCAAAGGCCCCGTTGAATATCGGAATTTCTAACGGCTTTAATTTTATATGATTTGATCCACGCGTTATCTTGCTTGAACCACCTGTTATGATATTTTCTTCTAACTCAATACTTGTATTGCCTCTGGCCATCAATCTATTTTCAGCTTTTGACACAAGGTCAAAGTACATTTCAGTGAACGTATCTCTATTTGTCAATTGCTCCTCACTCGTGTCTTTCGTTTCAATATAACTTTGTACATTATCAAATTCATCCCATAACCGCTCTATTTTTTCCTTTCGTAATCTTAACTGTGTTTTATCATTACTCTTATCTTCACACAGAAAATTTTGAAATTTTGTTAACTGGCTCTTAATTTGTCCTCGTCTCACTTTCCATTATGCCAAATCATTTTGTGCGGCATTCGCTGTATTTTGTTGATCCGTGGGCATTTTATCACCCGTGTTGTCTCTACACCGTTTTACTGATATTTAGACTTTGGTCGCGGTTGAAATTTGCTCCCCGTGCTTTCCAACTATATTCTATAAATATTTAATACCTATGTGACTAATTGTTCACCACGTAATTGCGTATACCTATAGAATGACCAAGCCTCCCTTTGCGCACTACCTTACGTTTAGGCATTGTTCACTTACCTTGCTTTTTTGTTTTTGTTGCTTTCCTGCCACAACCCTTGAATTTGAGCTCCTCTTTGTTACTGCATGCACTTCACTCGCGACACAATTTTACTTCCGAATCTGGTTCGATTAGGACCAATTTTATGTACGATTAATTTTTTTTTGTTACCTTTGATATTGTGGACTGTATAATTAATTAAAAATGCATTGGTTTGAAAGTATAATCATGTGGTTTATTAAATAAGCGGTTTTCATGTAATGCTTTATTTTAATACTACGCGGCGAGTATCGATTTACTGCGTCGTGGTTGACGGAAATCGAAGAATTGGCTGCTATACAAATAATATTGATGAGCGCGCTTTTATAATCTTATCACTGGTTGCTATCGCTCTCTCCAACAACATATAAAAATAAAACTAAAATTATTATAATTGTAGTAAAAATGTATAAAATAATATAAACGTATATATTCGTAAATTTATTTCAAATATAGGTACACGTCAATCAACGAAATTGGTGCGTATTTAAAATACAGAAAATCCTATCTTAAAAAAATCTATTATTTATTTATTTTTTCGCTATCGACATTTGGTGACAACAATTAATAAGCATACAATTAACAAAAAAAACTGGAAATATGCAAAAGAGTTAAAATGAAATTTTGTAGTATTTAGATTTCTGGTGCCTATTCGTAAAATATAAATAATTCAATAATAAGTATTTACGCTTACTTGAAAATAGTAGTAACGCTGGTCCAGAACGTGAAGTGATTTGATGTTTGATTTGTAACGGTTGCCTTGTAGACTAAATGATTTCCACAGTGGACAACAAATTTATAACCTTTTTTTTGAGCTGTTTAATTGTAAATTTACATGCTCTTATTTTAGATTAATTTAATTAAATACATAATATTTTAATTATAATTTGTATGCCTTTTAATTATTAATAAATAACCATCTCGTTGATCCAATCGATAAGCGTACGGTCACCTGTGCAATGACCCCCACGGTTCCTTCAAACACCCCGCTTTTCACAGTTGCTCGCGCCCCCGACTGAGACGTGGTTCTACGGGATTTTCCGGCGGTGACCCGTGAGTCACCCGTTCCCGAAACATTCCGTCACGGAGTCGAGCATGTCCTACAAACAATCAGCCCCCTCCCCTGTTCATTCATCCGCGATGGTTGCCACCTGATCGGCTCAGCATAGCACGGCGGGATTTCGAACTCATGCAGAAGCAGAGGATTTGCCGCCCGTCGTCCAGCTCCTGGGCGAGTCCACTCCTGTTAGTGCCCAAAAAGGACGGTTCATACCAACCCTGCGGCGATTACTGTCGACTTAAGCACGTCACTATCCCGGACCGGTATTCGTTGCCGTATTTAAGTGATTTTACGGCAAACCTCGCCGGGAAAACGATATTCACCAAACTCGATTAGATCCGCGCGTACAATCAATTGCCCATTGCTGCCGACGATGTACACAAGATTGCCGTCACTACCTCTTTCGGCCTGTTCGAATTTCCGGTATTGTGTTTCGGTCTCCGCAATGCTGCGCAGACATTTCAAAGGTTAGTCAACTCCATACTCGACGGTTTCGATTTTATTTTCGCTTACGTTGACGACGTACTCATCGCATCCATTAGTCTGGAGCAACACGTTGAACACGTTTGCGCAGTCCTCGGCTGGTTCGAGGAATTTGGTATAGCTATTAACCCGGCCAAGTGCGTTTTCGCCGCGGACTCGCTGACATTTCTCGGGCATATCGTCGATGCGCGTGGCTTGCGATCGAATCCGGAGAGCGTCGTGGCCATACGGCAGTGGCCACGGCCGGATACAAAAAGAGAACTACTACGTTTTCTCGGATCGCTTAATTTTTATCATCAGTTTGTCCCGAATGCGGCCGACCAGCAAGCCCCCTTCTATGACATCGCCGCCGCAGTCACGAAACGGTACGGCCCGCTCCCATGGTCCGACGCTTCACGCGAATATAAACAGTGTCAGCCTGGTACCTAAAGGGCCCCGGATGCATTTCTTCAGAAGGGCCCCCAAAGATGTATTTCATAAAATTATAAAAAATGTACTTAATATAGTGTAAAATATCTTAATTTTTTAAAGGTACCATATTTAAAATAAACCAACAATTAAGTTGGATTAATAATTTATTATTCTAAAAAATGATATACGTTATATAAATAATACCTTATCACACTATATAACTAAATATTTTTTTAATGTGACTCAAATTCAAAATCAATTGTGCAGTTGATTTTCTTGATATAAGTAATTTTTTTAGTTGACTAGATGAGTTAGCCAGTCTTAAATTTATAAAATAAATAAATTACATAATGAAAATAGATAAATAAATATTTTAATAATAATTTTACCAATTGTGTCTTCAACATAACAAGCAGATTCACTGTTTTGAATGTCTTCAAGACATTAGATAACATTTCTTTCTGCATAAAAAAACAATTAATATACAAAAAAAACGTAATGAAAGAATATTATTTTTCCAATACACTTACTTTCAGTGCAATATTGGTTTCATAGGCAAATACGTCATATAACATTTCTGGAGGTAAAAATGGCAGTCCAAAACAAAGTCTAAGAAATAAACCTATTTCTGTTTTATTTTTATATTAATTTGACAATCCAAGATTTTGTATTTTTCACCACCCACAACATTCATTTGTGAACCGTTAATAATACAAATATTTATTATACTTATTTTTAAGAATGTTAATTTATACATACCACGATTGTCCTAAATGGAAACCTAACCTTTTATTTCCGCTTCTGTCCAAACTCTACACACAGGCTGTGACACAGCTTTATGAATTGCAAATTGCAATTTCAAAATCAACGAACGCGGTATCAGGAGCAAAGTTAACATTATATTTTGAACACGATTCATTCAAATACGTAAAAGCTCTTTCATATGTTTTATTTTTTTTGTTAGATAGTAAAAAAAATGCCAGTGGAATGTAATAATCATTTATCAGACCATGTATTGTGAACATTTGTAGAAAATATTTTGGGCAATATTGAAAAGTCCCGTCGGCATATATTGTTTGAAGGTTACTTAAAAATCTTAAATTTTTTTCGCATGAAAATAATATAATATTTGTTTGCTTATCGTTTACCATCACAAAAGTTTCATTTTCAGCTGTAAATATTTGGTTTTGTTGTAAAATGTTGTGTATCTCTTCTTTGTTGGTAATTTTGGCAAAATAGTTCTCCGAGCATTGTACATATTTTTACGTACTAGGTTAATATCTAACGCAGTAGAAGTAATGCATCCGCTACTCAGCTCAGTACAAATAAGTTTTGACGTTTTCATTGATATTTCTGAAATTAGTTTTTCGTTTAAGTCCGTTGCTTAACTTTTGTCGTTTAAGGTGTGCAAGTTCATTTGAATCGGGATTATGTGATGTTGGTTCACATATCATGTTTTTAAAAGCATCGATCTTATAAAAACTTTTGCAATTTTTATTTGTCCACTTTCACCGTTGTACTTCATTTTAAAGCATTAATTATGGTAATTGAACTTATATCCATTAATTATAAACAGTTCTTTTTTCGCGCACAATTTGGAACTAAACATTTTTTCCATTTTAACCACAAACACTCTATAATGGGACGACTGGATGAGTGAACTTGTACTGAGAAAAGTACATTACCGTGCAAAATACTTTGTGTTATTTTGATCAATCATAATAATATAAGATATACCTATCAAATGGTGACACTCAGACATCTCCTAGTAATCAATTTTATAACACTAACCCGCAATAATAATATTAACATTTGTATTAAGTGGGAAAATGCTGATAATATTTTACTGTTCGTCGTAGACATAACATGGACAATTTACACGTACATCGAGATTTGAACAATTTGTAACGCGTAATCGGCGTTATCGCATAATATTTAAGGACGCAACTAAGTAATGACTTTAATGGCAGGTAAGAAGAATAATATGATTGAGTTGCGTACCCGAAATGGGACGCAAGGTACCTGTTGAATTTACTACCTGTAAAATTTACCTTTTTCGGGGGGGCGTATATCGATTGCGCCGAAATTACCTTTTTACCTGTAAAAAATCTATCGATTGCGTCGCGTATCAACTCCGCCGAACTTTTTTACATATTGATTCCGCCGGCTATCGACTCCGCCGAACTTTTTTACATATTGATTCCGCCGACTATCGATTACGCTGAACTTTTTTACATTATACAATAATAACAACATGTAAAAGGCTACGTTTACATTTATGTTAATGCTATTTTATGATATAAAATATATTTTATTTCATTAGTACGTACACACTATGACTATTACTGTAATTTGTAGTTAACTCGTAACAAAATAAGTTGAAGTAGAATAATACATGAACAATGAGCATATAAATTGAACTTTAAACTGTTCAACTGTACCTAACATAATAGAAACCACTATTTAAAAAAATGACCACTTTATATATATTTGTATTGTTTAATTTTTTTTTTACCATACCATAATACGGAAAACGTTTTTGACGACATTGTATATTTGTATTACTTTAATTTTCATTTTTTACCATACCGTGTGTTATATACAATACCTATATATTTTAATTATGAATTATATCATTTTATTATTTTAATACATATTATTATCCGTTATGGACGACAATGTTTGAATTGGTTTTTTAAATTTTTTTATTTAAATAAAACTTACTTTATACTATTATGGCATACATACCTAACCTATACTGTTAATTAAAAAAAAAATTGTTTAATAAACAGTCGGCGGAATCAACTAATCAACATAAATAAACCGGCGGAATCAATATAAATAAATAACCGGCGGAATCGATAGTCGGCGGAATCAATATAAACAAAAATCCGGCGGAATCGATAGCCGGCGGAATTGATATTAAAACGGCGGAGTCGATAAAACCCCTTTCGGGGACGCAAGTAGTATGTAGCCATTATATCGGTATAATTGTTATCCTAATCCAGTCTGATTAACTAAGATTACATGATTTATGTGTGTACAGATTTATTATAATACCTATCATATTTATTGTATTCAGATATAACAATTTAAAAAAAAAATCATATAAGCCTTCTACTATTTAACATATACATGTCTGTTGCCGGTTAGTTGTCGCTCTGGAAGAAGTTAACATTTCGTACCTCATGTATGCGGATGACTTAGTTATCTTTTACTCCCATAAAGCTCTAAATCAATTCTCCTCAACCACCCTCTATGTATTCTGGCCAGTAATTTAAACAAGCTCCATTTATCCGTTGAGACTCACAAATGCAAGGTAGTTATTTTCACAAGGAAACGTCGATTTTTTTTTGGATGGCGCACTACTACCTGTGGTTTCTGAAATGAAATACTTGGGTTTCATTTTGGATAGTAATCTCTGATGGAAGACTCATCTTTTTCACATAACTTATTTTGCTTACGAAGGGGCAAACTTGTTAAGGTCTGTAGCTGGTAGTTGGTGGGGTTCACATCCCTCCTTTCTACTACAAGTTTACAATTCTATCATAGAGCAAAGATTGAATATGATTGTTGTTTTTTTTTACTCCACCGCCTTGTCCCATCACAAAAAATGTAATTCACTACAGGTTAGTTGTGTCCTTACTGCGCTCGGGACGCTAAAATCAACCCCTATCGCTGTACTGAATGTTAAGTCCTCCTATCCACCACTGCAAATCAGATATCGTTGGCTTACTGGTAAATTTATATTGAAATGCTCATCTTTATCAAACTATCCAATAATCGATATATTTAACTCGATTAACAACAAATGGGAGATTCGTTCGAAGGTTCACACCGTTATTCTCATCCATGCATTCTCAACGGGTTTTCCCCATACTTACAAAGTCCACAAACAACCTCTATATTACATAAGCTTTGATGCACTAACTCGGAGTGGTCTCACCCAACTTCCTGGGCCACACCCTTAATGCCCCCATGTATAATTAACAATTTATTTAGGCAGTTTATTGCCGACAATTTTAATTCGTGTACTTTGGTCTTCATTGATGGATCAGTCACACAATCAGGAGTGGCTATCACTTTCTTTTTCCCAGAATTACAAATATAGTCATCCTCCAACCTGTCTCTTTTCGTCTCCTCATTCACGACTGAATGCTGGGCTATCCTAGAAGCTCTCACATGCATAAGTTTTCTTCCTTGCAGAGATTATTGTCTCTAATTCCCAAACCAGCATTTTAGCAATCATTAACAACCTCTTCATTTCAAAAAGCTCCCCATAATTCTAAAAATCCGTGCATTACTATTATTCCTCAAAATCAGGTATCCCTATCTCTTTCCTATGGGCTCCAGAGCATATAGGCATAAATTGCGACGAGCACGCCGATTCGTTAGCTGGCTCCACCGCGAACTAGTCTTACTCGGGCCCTCTGTCGTGTCCCCATACTGATTTAGTCATCATTGCATTCCATAGTCTCTTCATCGCACTCCACACAGGAGCTATGGAAGCTGGAATGCGATTCCTTACCAGTGTTAGGAACCCTTGCACACACTTAAGATTAGTAAGCATATTAGACAATAATATAGAAGTGTAAGCAATATGTTTATTTTTTTTTTGTAAGCGACTGCGTCGCCAAGACAAGAACGTAGAATAAACAAGAGTTAGTCGTGAATAAGTAGCCGATTCGTACAATACTGTGTCGTTAAAATATTCTTATAATAAAATAATTTCTTTAAAGTTTAACAGATTTTGCGTAGTGTTTTGAATTACAACCCGTAAGTGAACGAACTCTTATACAACAAATATACCTTTCGGCCTTAACTGAAAGAGTATGTAACACCATAGTCTTATGCTTTTGGTCATAGGTCATTATTTAAAAACATCCCTATTCAAACATGGTTTCAATCCCCAAAGTTGAGCCGCGCTGCCATAATCAAACACACCAGATTACGCACTAGTCACAGCCTACTATTACACCACTCTTTTAAATTAGGACTCCACAGTAGTACGTATTGTCCTCTACACAACTGTGGTAGAGATGCTGTGACTTCCAACACCTTCTCATAAATTGTCCATTTCTCTCTATCCAAGGAACCCAGTTAAAGACTCTCTTTTCCACCTTTGGTATTAACTTTCCCCTCGTTGACGCTCTATCAACTGACAATGTTAACATAATTATACATACGATCAATTTTATACTGCAATTAGGCCTCCAAAATTAAGAGTGTGAGCTTTACCAACTTATATTATAATATGTAAGCATCGATGTTCATAATTGTCGAGATATTATAATATTATGATAAAATCTCATCGATACAAAAAAAAAAATGTTACAGTTTTTTATTTTTATTTTATAAAGTGTTCCTGACATACAAGGTCATCAAACTTATTGATAAAATAGTAACAATAATTAACATTTAGACGGTTGATAAGCGTAATTAAGTACAATTATTTACAATAAATTTTAGACATTTACATCGATAAATATATATATAATGATACAATAAAAAAATTATACATTTATAGGTGTAGTATTTTTTTTTTTATTAATATTATTGGAGTTGAGATAGGGCATTATGAGGACGTCCGCGCTTGAGACGCCCGGAGGGTAGGCTTATCGCTGAGTTTGAATTTGTCTCGAGCTACTGGCGTTGTTTAGTTGGCCGAAAAAATTGATCGTGAGATTTTGTATGTAGTCTTTGATTGATGGGAGTTTTAAATCGGTGTGGAGTGCTTCGTTTTTGATGAATCAAGGCGCGTTGAATATTGTACGTAATATCTTGCATTGAAAAACTTGGATCTTATTTATGTGGGTTTTGGCACTGTTTCCCCAGATAGGAGCAGCATAGAGAACTAAAAGTCATAGAATTTGCTTGTAAAGAAACAGGGAGCAATTCCAGCTTAAGGCGTTTTGACGGTTGATTGAGGGATAAAGAATTTTAAGACGTTAGTAACTGTTGTAGTTTCTAAAAAATGTGCGGGCTCCAAGTTAATTTTTTTTCTAGGATAACGCCTAGATATTTTATGGTTAGTGACCACGATATGTTGTCACCATTCAGAGAAATGTTAGATCCTTGGGGAACACCGGCTTTTAATTTTTTTGTTACTGAGCTGGTGTAGCCTATGTAAACTGAGAAACAACGATCAGAGAGGAAGGATTTAATTATATTGAAGGTCGCAGAATGGGTATTTAATGTTTTTAATTTGAACAGAAGGCTGTTGTGGCAGACTCGATCAAATTCTTGTGCAATATCTAAAAAAATGATTCCAGTATGAAGTTTTTTTTCAAAACCATTGTTTATGTATTGGAGGTAATAAAACTTAACTATTGCTGACTCTTCTTTTTAATAGCAGTTGGTAATTGAATATTACAATTAGTTTGATGTTGTATATGTGAATTTGTAAATGTTTGATTATCATCTGGCAAGTAAGGAATAAATGATTTAGGTTCTGAATTATTTGAAGGTAATAATTTTGATGTTCTAATGTTGTTTAATTTACTTCCTACAGTTGAATTACTCCGGATTGATGTACTAGTAGTAGATGTGATATCTTTGATTATAAGAGCATCAGTTATAGACGATAATCGTTTGCTGTACTGATGTAGATGCGATGATGGATTTATAAACGGCTTTGAGGCATTAATACTACCTTTAGGATCCCCAAAGAAATTGCATAAAGTGGTTTTTTGTTTTTTTAAATAGTCTTTAGAAAATTCATCGGCTGTTTCAGAAATAACTAGTTCCTCGTTGTATAACATTCGCAAATTTTCCATCAGATACAGAAGCATGTCTGCATCATTGCCTATCCGGGAATATAATTGTTTGAGTGAACGATTTTCAGTATTTTCAAAATAGTATCTTATTGTTGAATACATTTTCTCAAAATATTCTTGATTTGTTTCTTGTCTAACATCACCATCTTTGTAAACAGACAGTTCTAGACAAGGAAATGAATGTCTATTTGTGTCAAATTTTATTTGTAATTGTGAATCATTAATGGTTTCATTATCATCTAATGTTTTTAAACCATGTGTATCAACAATTTCAACTATGTCTGATACTTTTTTATAATTTAATATCTCATAGAATACTTCATTCTCACTATCAGATAACATTTTAAGTGATTTTCCATCATCCGATGATACAGAATGTGATCCTTTTTGAACATTTTTTACAAATATTTTAAAGATGGATTTTTTATTAATAAATTTATAATCATTATCTGATGTTTCTGTATATTGGGAACCACTATTAGTAGAAGATTTTATTACATCTTTAGATACAATCATGTATCTTATCTCTCCATTATCACTACAAGATACAATATCATAGACCTTTTCCCTATTCAATAACATATCACAATCTGATCCTTTTATAACATTGGATACGATTTTTAAGGTATGTAATTCTTTATTATTAAATTCTTTATCATTGTCAAATATAATTATACATTTTGATTTATTAATACCAGAAGGTATAATTTCATATTTTGTGTTTCTATTTTCACTCTCAGATATAATTACGACTTTATCACCGTCCAATAATATTTTGGTTTCCGATCCTTTTGGAACATTAATTTTGTAGGTAGAAAATACTTGATTTTTGAATTCGTCGTCATTATCGGATATAATTATACAGGTAGATACTTTATTACCCGAAGGTTTGATTTCATCATCAGTTATAATTTTATATTTTATCGTTCCTTTCTCACTCCATGATGTAGTTTCAATGATTTTATCATCATTCAATAAAATTTTATAATCAGATCCTTTTGGAACATCGGATATAATTTTATTATTGAATTCCTCTTTCGTAACAGAGATATTTATATTGGATAGCACATCACTATCTGATTCAGTTTCAGCATCAAGCACTTTATCACAATTTGAGCCCTTCGCACTGCCCAATAGAGTTGTATAATTGTTTGTATTATTTTCACCATTCAATATAATTTTACTATCTACTGATTTTTCACTATCAAATACAAATGTACAACCCATTTCTGTTTTATGATTTGGTTTTATTTCTAATTTAGAATTTACAAAATCACAGTCAGAATCTAATCTCAAATCATCCTCTGAGGCCACAACTAAATAGTCTGTTTCTTCACAATGTGGTAATATTTCTTCACTGTTGCTTTCGGAAAAAGTTTCATCATCTAATGAAATACTATCACCTGCTATAATTTCAAGATCTGATAAACTTCCAGAATCTGATAAAATTATAGAATCTGATAAACTGTCAGAATCAGATATATCATTATCTAACAAAACATTTTTTACACATCTTTTTTTAAACGATTTTTCTTTATTGCCAAAATATGGAATTTTTTTTAATGTACGTTTAAACTTCGGTGGAGTAATATTACTTATATTACTGTAGGATTTGGCAATATTATCATCAGTAGAATTATTTTCATAGGAACTATATTTTTCATCTAGTCTTCGTTTCTTCACATCTTTATTAGAAATTGAAAATGAAACAAAATGAAACAGACATTGTATGTATTCAGAAAAACTAATTTTAGATCAAAAATTATAATATAAGATGGTACATAATATTATATATATTTAATTTAAAAGATCCTAAATGCTTACTTTTTAAAAATTCATTTTGCTTGTCAATACTTCTTGTCCGACATATATGTAAAGGACTGTCAAGTACACGAAAATCCTTATTACACTTAGAACAAATATGTGGTTCTGATTTTGGTGATAATATTTTCCTGAAAATATCAAAACAACATACTATTTTATGAATTATCACAACAAAAATTATTTTGCAAATATTAACTGTAACTTCAAACATATTAATTTTAAGTCAACAATTACATTTAAAGATACTCACATTATTGGTAATGTAGTTGACGGAGAACTTGTATGCATACTTACAATCTTACCTAGATAAAAATATAAATACTCATGTACAAACTGCCATAACAAATAATAATGTAGATTAATATAGTATTCACCGCCTTTTTAAATTCTAAGCAAAACAAGGAATGTATTTCTTTTTTTGAAGATATATACTTTTTTTGGTGTCGACCATACTATTTTTTGACTAAACAAATCATTTAATTTTAAACATTCAGGTTTTCAAAATGTTTAGGTATCAAATTGGATCTAATTTGTAATTCATCAATATTTTAGAGTTATTCAAGATACCTATTGAAAATTCGAAGATCAATTTTTGTTGTATTTCCATATATTCAAACAACTAATAACAATTTATTTTATTACAAAAAATATTTATCTAAGTGACTTAAAATGTTTTGCTGTTTTGCATATAAATTGCGTGTTGCACACCTAACAGGCACTGGGAGCTCTAATGAAATTTCGAGCCATCCTAAGAAAAAAACAAGTGGCAAAAGAAGTCGAGAGAACTTGTATAAAAATCCACAAACCATCTACATTAACTATATTGTGGTGTAATGATTTAAAAAAAAGGAATGATTAATTTAAAACTCAAAGAAGCTGGCAGGCATCGGAGATGAACAAATGAAAACTTTAACTAGTAGTAAAATTAAGATACTAATGGGTGACAAACACCAGTTTTGACGAATTATAAAATTATTTGAAGTGCAAAATGTTGAGTAGGTACCACAGATACCTGGTAATTTGTGGTTTACACTCAGAAACCGGCTCCTAGAACATTAAAAGCAAACTATCCAAACTACAACATCATTGTACATAACATTAAGAACATTCAAATTAAAAAAAGTCAAACCTAACATTAAGGGTAGTAATTGGACTATGTGAGGCTATCACCAGGACTAGGAGACACAAACAAACAACAAACACATTTATGGTATTAAAAATTGGCTAACTTTTGGTCACACTCAAAACTCGTTTTAATATACCAAAAGTTGTGAAATGTAATGAAGGCACATTTTAATGAATTGCCTAAGTCCAAGAAATCAAAGGTTAAATGTATAAACTGTGATGAAGCATATGCCCCAAATTGGATACTTAGCTAGTAAAAATGCTATTGAAAAAGCTCATACAAAAAATATTGCAGCAGTACAGTGAATACAAAAAAATCCTGGAAAATAAGTCATAAAAAATGTTTTTTTTTACGGATGGCTGGTTCTTCAAAATAAAAACAAAAGGGTCCACAGACTAAACCCATACGGCATACACAACAGAAAGAAATTATATATCGTCGCTGTCTGGTGTGATGTCAGCATTAACAAATAAAATAAGAGATTAGGTTAGGTTGAATATAACAAAATGAGAATTGTTAAGGGCAAATCTTGTATTATGAATATGTTAGAGACAACAAAAAAATAATGCTTTCTTACATGCAAAATGGCTGGAGTGGGTCAGACAAGTATGACTATAGTAACCCATAAATTGTATGATTAAAAACTTATCTGGGATAGAGAAAGCATTAATTACGGTGATTGGATAGGGTGAAGCAAGATATTAAGAGTTATTAATGAATCGACAAAATAGGAGGACTCCCTATACAAGAATAAGTGGAGAAGTTTAGTGGATGCTGCTAAGAGAATAAAATGCTTGTAAAATAAAATAAAAATGTTATAATTCATAAACAAAACTTACTGTCAACTAGTTCTGTATCTGTAAGTTCCTATGTAAAAAAAAACAACAATTTATTATTCAGTGTATAATAGTGATCAAAATTGTGATATAACAAATAGAATTAATTAAAAATGTTATATATTTAAATCAAATAAAGTAGATTAGAGTTACCTGCAAATTTGATTCAGAAACATTGACATCTTTTTCATAAGATGTAGAGGCTAATTTACACATTTCATCTTGTTGTTTTTTATTTTTATTGTCAATAAACTTATAAGCTTTAATGTCAAAATCTTCTGAATCACTTAATTTGTCATGAAAAAGTGAATCATTTTCTACTTTGATATTATTTATAATAGCATCAAAAACTTTTTCATTAAAATCAATATTCATTGTTATATGGGATATATTTGGCTTAGTACAACTATTTAAAATTCCTTCCGAGCTGGCTTCAGTTGTAATATTATTATGCTTATTGTCCATTTATTATTATTTTTCCTTATTTTCGTATTTAAAAAATATTTAAATAACTTAAGAAAGGTAATTTATCTGTAAACAAAAATAATCATTAAATTTATGCTAAAAGATTATTTGGTACAAATATAAAGTTGTAATTAGGTAATACAACACACATTTTAATTTTGTGTTCATGGAAACATATTACACAATATGTATATCATAACATTGTAGGCCCTTATTAATAATTATGATGAATATATTTAAAGTTACTCGTTTAGTACAAGCACGGGATGCTTACTATTTAGTATTTTAGGAAAAATAAAAGATGTAGGTCAAATTAAAATAAAATAATTTATAATTTATACAATAATAAACTATTTTATTTTCTGTTAAAAGAAAATTGTCTGTTAACATAGGTGACAATATAAATAGTTAACTTTTTAATGCCCAGCCTTGGTTATAACTTATAGGTATTAACTATAGGTAGGAATCAGAAGCGTGTACATGGGAAAGGTAGGTGGTGAATGGTACATTTAACACTAGTTTTTAACACAATCTGTTTTGATTTACCCGGAATTTACCTATGCTGTAATTAAAAAATTAATGACTGTGGGGACTTGAATTATTCACAAATAATAAGATACTAAGATTTCTTGGGCAAGCTAACATTAAGGCTTTTTTTTATAAAAATATTAGAAATATTTTAGTTTTTATTGATTTATGTTGATTAAATTAAATAAGTGATAGATGGTACGTCAAAATCTGGAGGGACTAAAAGTAATGGATTGGTAGGATAGGATCTAGAATTCCAGAACCATGAAAATTATTGGAGGTTGGTGATAATGGTAGCCAAAACTCTTACAGTGTTGGAAACTTAGAACTTTGGAAAGCTACATAATTATGATGATGGGAGGCTTGAACATTTATACAAGGTTCCTCATAATATGCTTTTACAGAAATCTGAAAATCTCAAATTACAAATGCATAATTTTTTTTTTATAGGTGGGTATATCCAGTGGCGCAACTAGCAGGTAAGTTAGCAAAATGAAACTTTGGGGCCCCCATTTTATAGGGGCCCCCTAATAATACTAGTGGCAAAAGCAGTACCAAAAGCCAGATTTTAATTTTGGAAACATATTTTATTTCCTTATTTTATTTTCTAGGGTATGTAGGAAATGGATTTTCTATTTTTTTATTGTTTAATTAGTACCTATAGTACTATAGTATATTATGTACTACCATTTACTACATAACCTAGAAAAGAGAGTAAGGATATCAAATATTTTTTTTTAAATTAAAATTGGACTGCTGGAAGTATATTTTTTCTTCCACTTATTGGTCTAAATCAGAGGTGGGCAAAGTACGGCCCGCGGGCCAACTCCGGCCCGCGAAAGAATTTAATCCGGCCCGCCGAGGGTCCATCGACACGGATAGTATATGGCCCGTATAGTATAAAAGTTAAATTAATTATTATTTAAAATATTTAAATTTTAAGGTAAAAGGTAATTTGTAAAATTTGCTGTAATGTTTTTATAATATTATATGATTCAAAGCTTTAACACATAATGTATTTTTTCTATAATTCTGGCCCTCCTCTAGAATTTCTTACACAATGTGGCCCCCCATTAAAAAAGTTTGCCCACCACTGGTCTAAATGCACGAAAAAAACAACCAGCTTTCAACAGCTAGGGAATGGTTTTGATTATTCTATAGGAGGAGAGTTAGCAGTGTACCATGTACCTTGGATTGTTTAAGATCATTTAAATTTATGGGTAGGGGGCCTTATTTTATACTTGACTTTAGGACCCGCAAGTGTCTAGTTGCGCCACTGGGTATATCAAGCTCAAATTTTGACGAAATTCAATATTTAAAAGAAAAATGACAATTTTAGTTATATTATTGTAATTCAAAAATAAATAATTATAGATAATTGTGTTTTAAACCAATATCTATAGGTATTAGAATTGTCTATATGTGTATGATAAATATAGTCTAAATATACAAAATCTAAAATTAGTTAGTGTATTAAATAGTAGGTACACTATTCTAAGTACCCATTATGAAAAAATAAGAGCAAACAAAATATTGGATATGGTCAAAAATACCATTCATTTTTAATACGTAGGGTTTGGAATAAATGCATTTGATTATTTTTAATTAATAAATTATAATACAAATAAATTCATGTTTTAAGTATAGAAAAATGTATCTATTTACTAATTTAACAAAAGACCATGTTGGGTATAACAGCAAAAAAAAAAATTGTTATAATTATAAATTAAAAAAATAGCTCTAGAGGACTCTAACGGATATTTTTGAAATTTTACGATTTACCTATAGGAAATAATAATATAAACATTTGGTAAAAGTATCTACGGTTATTAGTTTTTGAACTAGGTACAACAGAATAAGAAAAGTTTTATAAGAAATCAGTTCATTATCCAATATTGCAAATATTTGAACTTCTAACGTTTATATACAAGTAATTCAACATTCCATCGAACTTTTTATCGATAATAGTTAGATAAAAACTAATAAAAATCTAACAAAAAATAGCTCAAAAAAAGTCAAAATATTTTGAAAATGTTATGGTGTATATAAAATACTAATATAAACATTTGGTAAAAATTTCATGTAGGTACCTATCTATGGTTATCTTTTTTTAACTCCAGCAAAAAACCCAAATAAATTTTGCCTTTCTTTTTTTCCTTAAATTTGTCTTGGTTATTCCCTATGATTTTGAAAACAAAATACTGGAAATTTGAATTCAATGATATAATATCATTTTTAACGAAAATCGATTTTAAATTCAATATAAATGTGAATAAAGTAATTTATATACCTATTTACGTGGAATCTTATTTAAAATGTTCAATCCTTAGCTTATAGTTATAAAATCTTGTATAAAAACTCA
Organism: Nasonovia ribisnigri; assembly: GCA_027563435.1. Lineage (NCBI taxonomy): Eukaryota > Metazoa > Arthropoda > Insecta > Hemiptera > Aphididae > Nasonovia > Nasonovia ribisnigri. The sequence continues at coordinate 101,881 of JANEHU010000616.1, forward strand.
ACATTTTATACATTTTTAAATTTTAAACTTGATCAATTTTGTCAAAATTTGAACTATCGGTGCTAATGAAGAAAATCTAAATATTTTTACTGCACTAAAAGATGATGATGGACAAATAAAAAAATAAAAACACACATCATTGTAAAACCAATACATTTAGCGCTCCACTCAGAATTTAAAACTAAATATTTTATAAATTTTTAACAGAAAATTATTTGTAATTTTTCAAAATTATTTTAAAGAACTTTGAACAAAGTGTTTCATCTTGAATTATTGAAAAAATCTCGCGCTTTTAAATAGCCATTTTAATTGACATTAATAGAAAAAACAAAAAAATTAAAAAATGTCTATAAATGAATCAGAGTTCAATTATGGAACGGTAGTATAAAAATTTAAAGTATCCATGGATAACTGTTTCTGAATTATAACAAAATAAGAAAATAGTTTGATGAAAAATTGATAATTTACAGGCTATCCAAAATTTTTTAAGAGGATGTCAGCGCACTATTTGTTTTCTCTCTCTGGCCCATGCGCAACATAGACAAAAACGAATTTACGCAGAATCATTTTTCTATATTTTTAAGTAATTTTAGAGTAAAATCACCCATTGCAAAAAAGATAGAGAATAATATTTCTGAGGGAATGACATATCGATTTTATATTTTATTGCTATTTGACTTTGTATCCGACTTTCAAAATACACAAAAAAATGTTGTACATTTAAATTATGTTTAAATTGTTTTGAGACAATACTTAGACAAGTCAATATGTCATTCCCTCAAAAATATTATTCTCTATATTTTTTGTAATGGGTCATTTTACTCTAAGATTACTTAAAAACATAGAAAAATGATTCTACGTAAAACCGTTTTGTCTATGTTCCGCGTGGGCCAGAGAGAAAACAAATAGTGCACTGACATCCTCTTAAACGCTAATAAATAATCCTAAATAGTTAATGTGATTTTTAGATTAACATATTTTTGTTTTATTAAAAGTAAAAAACTTAGGTGTCTCATCTTGTATTAAATTTTGAAATCTAACACATAGAAACATTTTTATGAATTTACAACTCAAAATAATTTGCAAACTTAGTTGTTATAGTCAAATAATACATTATAATATATTGTTATTTTTTATTTTTTTTTATCATAGCTTTCAACACAAATTCAAAGTTCAACTCAGGGACAGAAAGGGCTGGGGAGATTTTGGCTCAGGAGAATACAAAAGTACCATTCAAAATACTATATACATTGATACAAGCTTTGAACAGCTTATGTTTGAAAATGTTTACACATTGACAACAGTCTAAGTTCCCTTATGGCTATATAACACAATACAAGTGCATAATTTGAATTAATAATTTTATAATAATTGTTTATTTAATTATAAATCTAATTCAATAAGTTTGCTTTATGACTTATTTTAATAATTTGATCTTTATATATTTTGTATAGAAAATTTTTTTTTTTGCCATAAGCTGCTTCTAGTTCAATTTATGTACTACAAGAAAATCAACTCACAAAATCTGTGTAAATCTTTTTGTCTTCTATAATAGTAATTTTATATGTTAATATTTGAGCTAATATGTATTAAAAATGTAGTGTTATCAACTCATCTTTTAAATTATATTATTTAAGATTTTATCATTTTATTTATAGAAACGTTTTTCTAATTTTATTAAATTGAGTATTTTATCAGTAGATAATTTTAACATTTAAAAAAAAATATATTTGTACAATCTACATTTACATCATACATATATATTTTTATTTTTATGGGCACTTCCAACACTAACATAAAAATTAAAAATATTATTTTATTTAGTTAAATTTCAATGTTCCCTGAAGTTAATTTGAGATAAAACTTCTGTTTAAGATTTAGTAAAATGTAAAAACATGTTCAATATAAATAAAACAATTAAATATGTTTTAGACTTTTTTTTCGAACTATATAATATGGGATGGATGAATGGATAATAACTAAATATTTTAACTCATCATCGGTTGCTAAGGATTTACCAAAACCGTCTTCGCTGTGTATCGTGTGTTTGACTATACTACAAACGGAATCCGTTCGGAACCAATCTAATTGTCAAAATTCACTAGATCCCTATTTCAAGACCAAATTTAAAAAATGGCACCAGGAGAAGTAATTCCGGATTATGAGTCCAAGTATTCCCCGAAACAATAGATTAAAATAATCACGCGAAACCAATGATTAACAATAAGATTCAATAACTAGGTCTGTGTAAAATTACTTGAGAAGTGACACAGCGTTTTCTTTAAATTCGATTCTCTAAGCAAAATAATAACATTACCTATACTTTGTCCAACAAGTCAAATTGCAATGGCGACACATAGCTCATCTCCTGTGCGGTGTGAACTTAAATGATAGAACCGGCAGAACCGCACAAATAGCTCTTACTACTATAGTTTAATTGTTTAGTTTTTATAACAACATCGATGTACCTATTAAACAGTTATAATGCGTGTAATCATATAGATTTCGATGAAAAAATAACGTTTGTACTCACAATAAGAAATAACTACTAAGGAGCAATTCCGTAAGACCGTTGATCACAATGAACATTGAACGCCGACAACAAGAATTCTAAGGTTAGATTAGTTAGAACTTAAAACTTAAAAGTGATTAGGTTAGGACGGGCGAGACTACCGAATAGTCAGTAATTATCGTAAAGAATTAACACCGGGTATTTTTCTCGAGATTCCATGGATTATTCGTATAGAATGATAGAATATACCTCCATAAAGGCATAAACAGTTCATATCAAGGTGGATATATATCCGCCTTGGTTCATATCAATTATCATTTTATAAACTATAAAAGGTTATGTTTATATAGATAGCAGCATAGCCGAATAAACAATAATATTGAAGCGATACAGGATCACAACTGGTCGGGTTTCTGTATCCCAACGGTATGAAGACGTAATTGGACCACAGATTTCTATATAATACTAGATAGCGAACTCCCGCAACGAATTGAAGCCTCAAAGTTGGTTGGCAATTGCATGGTATTTTGTATGGTAAATAAGATAAATTATAATTTATTTTGTATTGCATTTTATTATTTCTAAACCTGTTTTTAAAAAAAAAAAAAAAAATATTTTATATAAATCATTTTACATTTACTATTTTATTTTACCAATAAAAAGATATGTTATTCCTAATGCATTTTGTATACGAATGTAATGTTTTGCCAACCAACAAAATGGCGGCCATCCACAGCTGAGCTTCACTTTTAACAATGTAAATTATATAGGAGTTCCTTATCTATAGTATAGAAGTCCGTGAATTGGACTCAACAAATTGTACCGTATCCGTACTCTGATAAGATGTTGCCATGTTGGTAAGGCGTACCCCTATTTGTTACGAATTTGTAAAAACGAAAACAATCCATCGATGCCGATGACGCCCGTTTTAATTTATTTAAAGTTTTTTATGTATGGTATTGTTAGTTCCAGTGTTGTATACATTTTGCCTTGAATTAAAAATTATAATATTGTTATTAACATTGATATTGTGGCGACACGGCTGGTATCACCACTCGCTATCACGAAATTCAATCCGACCAAACCGGTCGTAGTTTTATTGTTATTCTCTTTGTATTTGTGTTTTATTGTATATACATGCTCTTTGAATTATTACGAACAATCTATTTTTTCCCCTCCAACGCGCGACCGTTTCGCGCCGACCGGCTCGTATGCTCAAACCGCGCGGTTTCTCGCTCTCTCGTTTTCCGACGCCCGATACGTCTGGTAGTGACTTTTATTATAAAAAGCCCCTATTGTTTTTGGCCTTTTTAGTTGTAGCGCCTAGCACGTCACCGTACCCCGTTTTTATTTTTTGTACCAGGTTGTATTGTGTGCCTTAATAAACTTTTTAACGTCGCCGCACTACTCTTATCGGCTCATTACTAAGTTTCCGAGTTGCTTTTATTTAAAACCTCGACTCACGTCCTACCCGTCGCGGTATTCCCGACTTGTACGTTCTCCGTAAGTTGTCTGGTAGATAGTCGGGTGAACAGTGGGGATCCCGTGCTTATCACCACAATATGAAATATTTAATTGATAACGAATATCACGCTCCCCGGAGACCATGTTCAAGGCCACAATCCCCAGATTTTGCCAATACATACAGTATCTATGCCCTGGTATATGACGGGCTGGTTGGGCCAACTGTAACGCTGCGTCCTATAAGGTGAACGCGATTTTACGGGGGGGGGGGTGGGTGAGTGGCCGAGCGACTGGGCAACGCGATATTACATGCGTGCGAGCGGGTGTCCTGGTTGCCTGTTCGGTCGTCAAGCGCCAATGTATCTTATATTCTTATTGTTGTTATTCCTGTATTTTTTAGTTGGTGGTTGTCTGTTGTGCAAGTAGTTTATATCTTAATTGTTAATTATACTATATTATATAATATTCTTAATAATGGATCCAAGTAATGTAATTCTCTATGAAAATTCACTACTAAAGTACTATGCTATGAAGAAACAACAAAGAAAAAAGACAAACCAAATTTATCTATGTAAGTTTTCACATTAACTTAACAGTTTATTTTTGTTAAATAATTTATATGTAATTGTATGTACTTTGATGTGCATTTTATTAATAAATAAATCCTGTATAAATATATTGTTGTAAATTGTATTAATTTCATAATTTTAGATAGACATTTATATGGTGAATTTTATACATTATACGATCAACTCAGGAAATACCCTTGTAAATTTTTTGAATATAGAAGAATGAGCATTAAAACATTTGATTATATTCTGAATGAAATACGATCTGACATTACGCGAACTACAACAAATTTCTGTGAACCAATATCAGCAGAAGAACGACTATTTCTAACAATAAAGTAAGACAGTTTTACCATCTTGTAACATTTTTTTTACTAAACAAATTATTATATAAAACTAAAAAACATATTAACTCTGCCAATCGATAAATTAAAAAATTCCTTTTTGTATTTTAAAATTATAATAAAATTAAAATCATTTTTTGAATAAAATAAAAAATTTTAAAAATCATGTTCCCAATTATCGGTAGGGATTCCATATAGTATGAATTTTCAGTGAAAGATTCATAATAACGTTGTGTAGCACTTGATGATCCGGGAGAAGGAACTGGTGAAATTTCAGAAGAACTTGGTGTAGAGTAAGTTGAGACAGGTCTTACATTAGCATTATTATTCATAGTCGAATAACGTTCATTCATTTGTATAACCTTTGTATACTCCTGAAAAACTATATTTTGCATTTGAGTTCTAACATTCATTTTTGATAAATCTGGTAGTTTTTTTAAAATAAGGTTGTAGAGATTTAAAAAAATTTAAGTCTTCATCCCCGGGTTCTTGTAACATTTGTAATTTTTGAGACTCTAGATTGACCATGTGTTTTTCAAATTCAGTCATTTTAATGACATCTCCATCTGCCTTTTGTAAACGTTTTTTTGTCTTTGACTTTTTAATTTGAGAGTTTTCCTCATCATTAACAACAGATTCAGAACTAGGTCGTTTAAAACATGACACATTATCACTGACTTGATCATTTTTACAATTATTGTGACTATGATCAATACTATCATGTTCATAATTTTCACTGTCATTTAATTCATCAAGATTTTCAAGGTTATCATCATGACACTGAAATTTATCTAGGCTACTTATTGTTGGTCTTGGTTAAAGGATATCTTTCAAAAAAATAATCGATTGAAAATAAGGCCATTTCACATCAGCTACTGTAGCTTCATCTCCTGAACCCAACATGGAATTTTCTGCAAATCTTTTCTAAACTGATATCGAAGATTTTTCCATTTTTGTTTTACATACTCTTCTAAAATATACATATTTATATATACATATTGCTATAGAGTTTACAAGTTTCTTATATTAAAAATAATCTATTTGTGGACGAAAAACATTTATAGTGGACACGGTCTGTCAGTCGAGGATATATTATATTATATATATATATTGTTTTTAGTAATACCATTGATAATTAATAGTAGTAACCTTGTATCAAATTTTAAAAATTTATTTATACAAAGACAAATTGTCCGATTAAAATCGGAACATTTTTACTGTACTTTATCGTGTATACCACACCGAAAGAAAAACCACAATCATAATAATAAAAAAACTATGTTAAATTGACAGTAATCTTGTTAATATTGAGCCAACAAGATTTTCTTATCAATTCAAACAGTATTGTTTAACCAACCAATATATACATTTTTATACATTGTTAATCGTACAGCTTTTGTTGTAAAATCTACAATTATTATATGATTGGTTATAATATTTTTATTGTAGAATCGAAATTATAGAAAATATCAAAAGCTATAAGCGGACCAAAATGTATGAACAAATATAGAATATAATTTATTTAATTTGGCGAGTGGAACTCCCTTCAGACGATTGGCTTATTCTTTTCGAATTGGAAATACCACTATTGCTACAATTGTCGGGGAAACATGTGAAGCTATATGGGAATGTTTGAAAAAAATCCATATACCTACTTGGTATACCCATATACCCTTCTTCAAACTTGTTTAAAAAAATTGCACAAGAATTTTATACAAAATGGGGTTTTCCACACTGTATTGGAAGCATTGATAGGATTTTACACATCCGTATAAAATGCCCGGCGAATTCCGGCAGTATGTACTATAATTACAAACATTTTTTTTCTATTAACCTACTGGCTGTAACTGATGCTAATTATAAATTTATAACCGTCGATATTGGATCTTACGGAAAGGACAGTGACGGTGGAGTGCTGTCGAATTCAAAATTTCTAAAATGTATAGAAAATAATTCACTAATTATACCAAAAGAAAAGGAATTGCCGAACAGTAACATTATTGTACCGTATGTTTTTATTGGGGATGAAGCATTTCCTTTACGGAATTATTTTATGAGACCATTCCCTAGAAATCAACTTCAAGATAATCAAGAAAAAGCAGTTCTCAATTATAACTTATCTAGAGCCAGAACGACGGTAGAGTGTTCTTTCGGTATTGCAGCAGCCAAATGGAGAATATTAAATAAACCAATTGAGACAAGTGTTGATAAAGCTACTAAAATTGTTCAGGCTATTGCAGTCCTTCATAATATAATTATAGACTTTGAAGGTGTACCAAAAGAATTTAATGGGTTCGTAGAAACACAGATGGTATGCGAAAGAAGAAAAATTTTAATATTGGAACTTCAAGAAATAATAATCGTGCATCTCATTCAGCGATTGAAGTGCGAAATAAATTTTGTAAATATTTTATGGACCATAAGAATAAAATGATGTATATTTATATATTTACAATGATGTATGTTTATATGACTTAAGGTAGACATTTGAATTTTTTTTTGAAAATTTCGATAAAAAAAATATCGCTTGGTCAAAAGTCTTGAAATAAAATACAAAAAAAATAAATTGTCACACATATTTTCTTTTTATATCTAAGACTTGAAAATGTTATTTAAGATTCCTCATTAGTTGTTCACCTACATAACAAAAAAGTACTGGAGAATCTAATTAATTTTTTTTAGAGTTTGAAATTGTAATTGTTACGACAATTTTGGACACTTGACATTTTCAATTTTTTTTTTCTATAATTATCGACACACATTTTTCACTCAGTCAATTTACCGTATTACTATTGATTATAAATAGTAATAGATTGTTATGTGCTATTTAATAATCAATGGCATTACTGAAAGCAATATAAAAATATTCAAGTCAACATCTACTGTACAGCAGAGCGGTTTATTGGTTTATACTATTAAATTGTTAATACTATTTTATACTATTTTTATTTTTTTTAATAAAATTAAAATTAATTATTAGTATAATATTAAAATTAAGAATTTGAACAGGAATGAAAATATATTTAATATAAATACACGTTCGTTTTATGTACAGAATTTGAAAAATAATATAATATAAGAGCTTACTTGGCATTTCAACTTTGGAGGCCACAATTTCCCACGCTTTATCTACTAAAAGTCGATTACGATGATTCTTATCTTTCATGTTGTACAATATAGGCTTTTTTTGAACTTCTGATATCAAAATTTTTTTCATACTTCTACAACCATAGGACATTGGTGGAGGACTGCATAGTAATAATTAAATCAGAAATTGTTTGAAATTATACTATAATATAGGAGTACATTATTTAATAAGGAAATAAGCATTCATATTTTCATAACATTTTTTTATTGATTAACATACCTACAAAATTCCTTTAATTTTGTAAAATGTGAAAAAAATTGAAAATATGTAGCATTTGTACTTTAAACGAATTAAAATAGTTTTTATCACTTTTAAGTTTTAGGTTATATAGATGTTTATATATTTTTTTTATTAAACTTAGCAGTTAGCAAATATACTTAAACACAACAAAAACTTAAACTTTCAATTATTAATTACTTATCTTACTACAACTGTTATAGATAATTTTGTAATATAAGATCAAATTTAACAGTTAGGTGTTTAAGACAACAAATGAAATAGGTAGGTACCTATAATTTTAAATATATTTATTAAATGAAACAGTGATTTAAACAATATAAACCATAACAATTGCAAGATATGAAATATCCTTAAAAATAAGGATAAATGTCCTAAAAATACAGTATGTTTTTATGTTGATCAAGTGTGTGAGATGTGCATAATTTGTCAGTTAAAAAAAATATATTTGTAACATACTTTAATGGGTACATACTTTTTTATATAGGAATTTAAATTGAAAGTTCTATGAATGTATAAAAAATAGTTTTTGCAAATGTTTATGATTTTAACAAATTTGATATACCACACTTAGGTTGATACAGCAACTTATATGGGAGACCTTCTATTATTTTTTAAATGATTAGGTCAAGAAACAAATATGTCATCAACATAAATCCACAATTATTTTTAAGAAGTAAATTTGAAAGAAATGTGTAAATACCTAATAATTAATTTCCAAAAAAATACACAAAAACAACATTTAGAACCTACTTTAACTGTTGTCTGTTGCAGATTGTATATTGTATTCTAATAAATGTTAAAAAAAAAAGTTGTACAATGCTACATTCAACATTTAAAAAAATCTAAATAACGGACATTTTACTAAATAAGTATTCCTAATACTTTTGGTTTTATTTTGTAGGTTTGTAATTACTTTAACATAGTATAATATTATATAATATAATATATTAATGAGTTTACTTATTAAATAATTAGTTGTTGCATTTAATAAATATGGTATATTCAAGGTTATCGTTGGTCATGTTAGTTTTAAGTTTGTTATATTCACTCCATCCACACTGCTTAACTAAAACACAAATGTAATAACTATACGACTAGTGGACAATAGTATTTTACAATTCAATTTTTGATAACTTAAAAAAAAGAAAAAAAGAAAATGGAAAATTATTTTTTGTGGTTGAAGCTGTTTAATGGTGCTAATGGTGCTATGCGCCTCAATTTATAATGTATTGTAACACGGAATATGTATCTACATGTCTACATATTACATTAATTCATAAATGTAGTTCATTATTCAATATTTTATAATTTTTAATTATATTACAGCAGTCAACATAATATTAATTTAAGTAATTTAACAATTTATAAATCTCATAATTTTTAAAAAAATTTTAAGTGTGTAAAGAAAGTATTGAAAATAACTATAGTACATTTTTAAATAGCAGTTTTGTATATAAAAAAGTTATTTCATTGATTAAAACAAATTTATTATTAATAATTTTAATAGTTAGAAAAGAAAGAGGCTCTCTTTAATATACTTTAATAGTAGTGTACAAATCAGAATAACTCTTATTTAGCTTAATTATTGTAACATATGTCATAACATTCTATGACGCAGTCTTGTAAAGAATACTTTTAAAAAGTATTTATAGATACTTTCAAATACTTTATCTTTTTTTTTTTTATAATAAGTTTTACCTTTTTACCTTGACCTTATGTTCTTATAGATAAATTTAATCATTGGAGTAAGAATGCAGCATTTTTTGTCTTTGGTGTATGTACCATCAAATACCATAGCCTCTAAAAATATCTGAGCCAAGTTCCAGCAATGTCAGTGTATCTTTACACAAACCAATTCGCCCAGTTTTCTTAAGATAAACTTTTGAAATTTAAAATACAGATTAATCTCGAGTAGTTTAGGACACTGTAAGAAAATGAGCCCTTAATATTGTGCCATTTCAAAATGGGAGGATTTCAAAATTTGCAAAATTGTTACTCACTCACTGATCATCAAAATTATAAGACACTTCCCGTATAGGTAGAAACGTGAAATTTGGCACAAAGGTAGGTCTTACAGTGTAACTAAAGGGAAATATCTAAAAATTGAATTTTTTTCAAAATTAATACCGCTTCAGTGAGTGTATTTCTAAACGTATGAAGTGACGCGCTTAGCACGCATAAACGTTTACTTTCAAACAGCGTTACAATAAGGTAATAAGGAATTGTTTGTAGTTGACTTATATATAATATATTATATTTACAAAATATAATAATGTTAAAAAAAAATTTTTAATTTAAAAAATAAATAAATAATAACACGTCGTCCACGATGCTGAAACCCGCAAAAATAAATGATATCCCTAACAAAAACATAACCGTGAAAAAATGCCAAGTTCCAACCTCCCTACCAAAAAGTCGGCCTATCAAAGTAGTGAAATCTACATTGTGGCCAAGTCTGCTATTTTTTAATTCATAACCTCACTACACTCCTACATTAATGAGCAACACTCTTTTATTTTTATTGTTTAACACTTGGCCAGTTTCTGAATGAGGCATAAAACATCATTATTCAATGTACTCACTTATGACTTACGTGGGTGTTGGAGAGAAGAGAACTCAGAAAAAAGAAAAACATTTAGATTTCTTCTCAAAAAAAAAGATAGAGAATCATAGTAGTGGTATCTACATCGTGGCAAGTCTAGTTTATGCCTCATTCAGAAACTGGCCAAGTGTTAAACAATTAAAATAAAAGAGGGGTGTTGCTCTTTAATGTAGGAGTGCAGTGAGGTTATGAATTAAAATATAGCAGACTTGGCCACAATGTAGATTTCACTACTTTGATAGGCCGACTTTTTTGATAGGGAGTTTGGAACTTGGCATTTTTTAATGGTTATGTTTTTGTTGGGGATTACAATATACCAATCAACAAAAATTGCTGTAACAGTTTACAAATAATAAATAAATAACACATAATTGTAAGGAATGCACAAAACATATTATTCATGATATTAATGATTAAGATTCTATAACATAATTCATAAAAAGTTTTTAAAAATCTTTATTAATATGTCTTCATCTTTTTGTAAAATTGGCTTCAGGCGTTGTAATTTTAAAACAAAATAAAATAAAATATAGGTGCTTACAAGCAGTAGCACAGATTATATTATGAAAATATCTAGAAACATGTCTTTCTATCTCCTTCCTACTAACATTTTTTTTTGCTAATATTTAAAACCTAAGTTTTTAAATTTGACGATGGTAGATGATCCTTCCTCATAGAAATCAAAATTAGTAAAAAGTATCCAAATTTTTTGTACTCTGCTAAATTTCAAAGCATAGTTGTGCATTTCTCTTGAGTCTCAACGTGGGTTGCATAAACAATTTATTAAATTTAATGGATCGATCGTGGGCTACTAAACCTTGTATAAGGGACCATTAGCTCACTATCTAGTGCACTATTAGTGCAACCCGGCACTAGAGTAGTTTTATATTAACTTATAGTTTTTCCATTAAACCAAAAACAATATTATTGCCAATGTTGCGAAATGCCAAAAAAAAATTTAGCTAAATAAGTAATAACATATACCTACAACATTCCTTGTTATTAGTTTTATAGATTTAAATACTCCGAATAATATTCTATTTTGAAATATTTTTTTTTTAAATTTAATTTTTTATTTTACAAATGCACATACACTATACATTTTGCACAATAAGCGTATAAGATAAGAGTTAAAAAAGAAACATGGATTGCTTGAAGAAGAAGCCACCCATTAGTGGCACTTACTTATTTGACGTTATAATTAGGGTAATTAATGAGGGATATTTAATTTAAATGGTCACGACACCATTTCCTTTTGAGTCTACGTTGTGGATTTCCAGGGGGAAGGGAGTGAGAAGGTATGTAGCTCTTTTATTAGTGGGTTAGGGTGATTTTCAAGTCTGTCGAAAAAACGTTTGTAAAATAGTTTCACTTCAGTTACAACAGGTAGAAACCTAGATCTTGGTGGAGAGTTAAATTAGAGACATAGAAGGGAGCGTTAGTGATTTTTCTAAGGGTAATATTCTGAAAGACTTGAATTTTGTTTATATTTGATTTTTTGGCCGATCCCCAGAGTTGTAACCCGAATTTTTTAAATATAAAATAAAAAGAATGGTCTCATCCAAAGAAGTAAGAAAATTGAAAACTGATGACGATGTCATATTATAATATATATCACCTATGGCAAATGCCAATCTTGGTCATTCATCGGAGACGATTCGCAGTTCTAATAATTTTGCTAAGAGCCAGTGACCAGCGTGAACCGAAATAACAATAATACTGCATAATCGCTACAAATGTACATAGGATGTTTAATAATATGAAGAATAATAATCACAAGTAAGCACGTAGTACAAATGTAATAAGAAATGGGTTTAATAAGTGAAAGGTAGTTGGTATAGTTGAGTGCACAAATACATCCAAAACACCATAAGGCGTGAACTATTCTATATAGGACAACATATATATATAGTATATGTATATGTGTATATATGTATATCGCGTGCACCGGGCAAATATATTATGTGGTGAATCTCAAATACCACGCAGCGGATAGTCGGAAACGCAACCGACAGGAAAAGAGTAGGCGTAAGCATTTCCGAAAAATGTTTTACGAACGGACTGTATCTGTGGGAACGCGGATGCTCGTATCGATGGCTGAGGGATACCAATGGGCAATGGGATATATAAGGGACCCCAAAACGGCCAGTTTTCAGACGTGATCTGACCAAGCTACTCCGTCGCTACCTTCACGTCACTCAGCTTTAAGATTAAACTGGACTTAGAAATATTTTCAACAATCAACAGTTGTACTTTGAATATTTTACTACACATACTATTTATGCAGTATACGTTCTTCAGTGTTCAATAAATAAATATCATTAGTAGCATTACAACTTGTCTGCACTTTATTTACACCTGAGTCCAACCTTTAACTACTTCATCTGGTATCCGTGCGAGTCGGCTTACTACATCTGGCACAGTCAAGATGCCCTACACAGGAATCCAGGTCAAATTGAGGATTCCGCGGAGGCAGTCTATCAAGGATCACTGTTGGGAGGATTGATCACCTTTCAACGACTCCGGGGCATAAAAAGAATCTACGAGAGCGACTCAGCGAGGCACGGACAACTAAAGCAAACATGAGTAGACATTGGGTAGCAGATGCAGCAAATGCGTAAGTTTGACCAAATTGATAATAAATATTTTAAGAATTGTAGCTTGGGGTCATGTTTCCGTTAGATTAAGGAAGCTAACATTAAATAAAATACATATTATATTTTTTTTTTTGGTGAAGGGATATTATTATTATAGGCGTATAAAAATAATACATAAAAAATAATAATTGATGGAATAAAAGTGAATAAAAAGGAATATAGGTTTGAAAAATTATTGAGAATAAATAAATGAAGTTGTAAGACACATGTAATTTAACTAAGCAAGTAAACAAAAGAGATTTTTTAGGTTATGACACCACTATACTTTACACAAATAAAGAATTTGGTAAAAAATTTGTAGATTACTTTGGTCCAATTTTTTACAATTCCTTACCTTTGGAGTTAAAAAAAAATATTGTTAATTGTAAAGAGTTTAAAAATAATAGTATGTACGTAAAGAAGATTATTAAAAATTGGTTATTAAACAAATGTGACTTTAAACTTTAAAGCATTGTAATATTTTTGTGTTAGTGATAATGTTAAAATTATGTTTTGATGTTTTGTACTTTTTACATGTCAGTTCTTTTTCTTTTTCTTTTAAGATTTGTAGTTATTTTTTAAGTTTTATAAGTGTCTGTTTTTTCTTCAGATAATTTTCTTTGTATAAGTTGTTAACTTTTTTGCCCCACCACAAGCTTACTGGGAACAAAATAACCAAATATTTTTTTTTTCTGTTTGTAACTTGTATCTATAATTTTTGTTAATATGATAAAAAAAAATATGAAAACTATTCTGTAACAGGTGGCAGTTATCGGTTATAACAATAATAATAAAAAAAAAAAAAAATGAGCCTCTTACTATCCATTGACCATTTTCATTATTGAAGATGTTAATATTCTACTATAAGAATGTAATCGTATGTTTAAATATGTATGTGAAATTAGGTTTATTAATTTTATTTCATGTGGTCTTGCATATATGTCTGTTACATACCAACAATCTATTGTTTCAGGGAAAAGAGTTGACGATAGTGCTAAAGTATTTTGAACCCAGAGAATTATTTTAGTATCTATATTCTTAGATAATTATTGTTGTTTATCAGAAACTAAAGACTTGAAATATGTTTCAGTGGTTTTGATAACTTTGAAAACACTTTCTGATGCTAATTCTAAGCCTCCTCTGTTCTTTATCCTAGTTAGAGTTTTGAACGATTCATTCTCTATATTACAATAGGTATGTTCTTGCACATATGAAGCATCTGTCACAGCTTTGATGCAGTTTTCACACGTGAGTAGTGGTAATATTTTTTATTACATATCCTGCTATATAATAAAGCACATAGTCTGTCAATGAATTCAACATTGGATTGTTGCAGTTGTCAGATATTAATTGTACCTGTTCCTCATTTTCTAGTACTTGTTCATTTTTTTGTACTTCCATTTCAGTGAAAACAATGAATCTTCATGAGAGGACAATAAGGAACAATTTCCAGTTGATTGTTTAGTTGAAATGTGCAGCAAAATACTTCTTAAAGCATACCTAAACTATTGAAAGTTAGGATTATCATTATGTCCAAAACGTCCTCTTACATGACCAAAAAACTACTCAATAGCGTCTTGACTTAATTTATAAGCAAGTAAATTACGATTAAGTAGTTTTTTAGGTATTTAAAATATTGATTTTATAGTAGTTGCAAAACCAAGAATAAAAGTTTTCCTCCAACTTTTCCATAAATCTACTCCATCAACAGTTGTTAAAGAATATAAATATTTGATTAACTCATTCATTCGATTTTCCAGGTAAACAATATACTTAGCTCTAATAGGTTGCTTATGTCCTTTGGCAAATGGATTTCTTGAGTTAAGAAAATCAAAAATTTCATCAACAACACGTATAAATTTAATTGTTGGGTCACAATTTTTAAAATTGCCCGATGTATTTTTTAGATACTGCAGTGAATCTGCTACAGAACTGCTCAAAGTTTTAACGGCCAACTTCACCTTCATGTTGTTTACATGTCCAGTTAATGTGTGATGTGCTCAACTTGTTAGCACATTTGAACCCAATCTCAATTTGAAGTTTATTAAGTTGTTCTATGTATCTCCACTCTATTAAGTTTCCATCTTCATCTCTGAATGCCTTGAATGTACCTAAAACATTTCTTGTCAACTTAATGTTATGACAAGCATTTGGAGTAAAGTAAATATTTGGTGTATTTGGATCAATATTAAAGTCTGGTTTTAAATGTTCAAAAGGTTGGTTTAAATTACATCCTAATATTTGTGGAAAGAACTAAAATTGGCATATGCACCATCACAAACACACATGACACTGCTATACGAATTAACTGGGCCTGTACTGATGATTTTACCTTATCCACAAACCAATAACCTATAGGCCATTATAACGCTTTCTTTAAGCTTGATAACATAAATACCAAAACTTCAGATGCTGGTTGTTCACTGTCTTAAATTGTTAAATTATTTCCGTAATCATAATATCCAACATATCTTACCCATTATATAATAAGAAAATTAGTATTTCAAAATTTCCAATACAATGTTTTTTTTTTTTTTGTCATATTTGTTTTTTATTTACACCAGCTACGCTTTAAACGTCGGCCAGGGTCGCCCGGGATTGTTCGGGAGGATAGGTTTTGGATGAGAGGATTTCGGTGATTTGAAAGTTTAAGGTGAAAACGTTTATATAGGATTTTGGCGACGTTTTTTACTGTCGGAATGAGGAGGTCCCTGTGTAGGGTATCATTTGATACATAGAAGGGAGCTTTAGTTATCTGCCTGAGGCATTTAGATTGAAATGTTTGGATTCGGTTTATATTGGAGTCTTTGGCTGATCCCCAGAGTTGAATTCCATAGGACCAGATAGGTTTGAGGAGTACTTTATACATGAGGATTTTATTGTGTAGTGAGAGATGTTTGGATGACAGGAGGAGGCGAAGTTGTCTTTGACGATTATTTAGTACAAGTCGTTTGTTACGTATGTGGGTAGCCCACGTGAGTCGACGATCTAGGTATAAACCTAGGTAACGGACATTTTGAGCGGTCGGGAGAGGTTGGTTGTTGAGTGTGATAGAGGGGTGATAATACAATGTAAAGTAATAAATAATAATGAATACCTGTTATTAGCTTTATCCCAATGTACTTCTTTCTTTATACTCATATAGTCTAATATTAAGCAACAGTAATATCAACATCTTCAAATTTACCTATTTCCATTAACACATCACTTAAAAATCCAGTATTTACATTTACATTTGACAACCGATTTCTAATTGCACTTGGATTCGGCAAATGTATTGAAGACCTGAATATATGAAATATGAATATTGTATTCATAATATTGTATTGAAATGAATTGTGTGGAATATAAATATTTAATATAATCATCACTTATTAGTTATTACCTTACAAACGCTTTTAGTAAAGTGTAGTAGCGAATTTCTTAAAATCGTCACTGTAACGTTTTCCTGAAGGTGGAACCTTACTATTCCTAATCAGATCTTCTAGGAAAACACTTGTAAAATTTTTACCTATTATTTGTGTTGTCTCAGTATCAGTTGAGGACTTACTTGTTTCCAATAATATCTTTATTATGTAATAAACAACAATTGTAAAAAAGTTTAAATATTAAATATAATATAAACAAACCTCAATGTTGGTAATTTTTTTGTTTTGTCTTCTAACTTTTTGTTGAAGAAGCCTAACTTTTTTCCTCAGTCCTCTTTTAATTGGAGTTTCAGATTTTTTTTGCAGACGTTTTCCGTATTGGTGTACATTCTAAATTATCAATTTGAAAAATAATAATTAATTTAAATACAATTTTTTTAAATATTGAATTAATCAAATCAAACTGATTTCAGAGTTCATAATATTATTAAACACAAGCATAAATTAGTAATCAAGATGACAATAAAGAAAAAATTGTATTTGTACTTTGCGTTTCCACAATACAATTCGGAGATGGTGATTTCTGATCAAAAATGTTATTTTTTAATGACAAATTCAAAACACCAAAGTTTTCTGAACTTGTCAAGCTAGAACATTCTAAACTATTTATTGTTGACTCTTAGTCAGCAATATCTGTAAAAAAAAATTATTTTACTTAACATCAACCTAATAGTTTGATAAAGGACTTACTATTTTCTGTGGTCTGATCTATTAATTTTGTATTAGTGTGATCACCATATGTCAACTTCCTTTTACTCACAGGATCGCTATTATTAAAGATACTAGGTACTGACGTCTTTTTCAATAACTTCCTAAAGTATGCTTGGTAAAAGTCGTTGTTTGTAAAGTGCTTACTACAAACTTTGCTATAACGTGTAGGAACAAAGTTTTTTCTTTTTATAGCTTTAACCCACATTTGCTTTTTTGCCTCATCATAAGGAAATCTATTTTATATAAATTATGTTCTTAAATTATATTTTCATTAATTTAATAAATGTTTAAACATGCACTGTTAATTTTTAATTACTCGAAAAAATGCAATTTTCCTGGGCTGTTGGCTTTTCGACTACCACGACTAAAGCATTTTTCGACACAACACGTCATAGGCATTTTTAACAAAATTTTATAATTTATACTTTATAAATGTATAATATAATATTAAATGTGATTAACCATGCAAATAAATTACACTTAAAGCTTGCATGCGTAGAAAGCAAATATTTTGTGCGCTTAGTACAACATTTACAACAAGTATACACAGCTTTGTACAGGAGTTAATATATTATGTACAGTGATTAAACTCCACAACTATTTTCTATGAAAAAAGTATAAATAAATAACGAGTACTGAGCAGTGGCGTATTTACGGGGGTGATATGGGGGTCATATCCCCCCCCCCGGAAGCTTATTTTATTTTTTTTATTTAAAATGCTGGAAATTTCCGTGCTATTTTGCAATTCAGAGCCAAAGGGGATACATTTTTACAAAATGTCTTAGAAGGGACAGATACAAATATAAAATATCTTAGCCCTGGTATTCAAAATCAATAAACATATGCAATGATATTATTTTAAAAAAAATTGTTACAAAAGTTAATGAAGCCCAGTGCTTTTCTGTACTTGCTGATGAAACTACAGATATCTCTACAACCGAACAGCTGACTTTATGTGTCCGATACATTGACTCTGAAGGAAACTTAAATGAAGACTTTTTGAAATTTATTATTGTAGAGAGTTTAACTGGTAGTGATCTGTCTGCAGCAATATTGAATGGTAAAAACATCAAATAATTATTTACATTTTTTTTTGTTTTTAATATCAATTGTTAACAACTATTATAATATGCATTTTTAATTTTTATCAGGTTTAGTTGAATGCGGCCTAGACTGTGCATTCTTAATAGGGCAAGGCTATGATGGTGCCAGTAACATGAGTGGAAAGGTTCAAGGAGTCAAGTCTTATATTCAAACTAAATATCCAAAAGCTATTTACGTACACTGTGCTGCACATTCCCTAAATCTTGCAGTCTCAACAGCAAGTGACTTAAAGCCGATAAGAAACTGTTTAGGGATAATTGAAAAAGTGTATACATTTTTGAACACGCCTAAACGGACTGCAGTCATGTTTCATGTCATTGACAATGAAAATGCAGATTTAAATATAAAAAACTGAAAAGACTTTGCGCTACTCGATGGATACAGCGTTATGATGCTGTTAATGATTTTTGTGAATTACTGCCTTATGTTATGTGAATTATCATTAGATGAAATATCAGAATGGAGAGATTCATCAGGTGCAGATGCTTCAATACTGAAAAAGGCTATTGATAGTGAATTTTTAATTTCATTATTTGTCATAAAAGTAATATACTTTAATTTTTTTTTGTTTTTGTACTTTTCTAAAATTACTTTTTTTTTTGGATTTTTTATTTTTTATAGAAATTATTTTCATTTGGACTTCCACTATGTAGACAATTACAGTTAAAAAGAATTGACCTCAAGGATGCTGTGCAACTTGCAGAAGATACAATAACTTCTTTAAAAAATATTAGAGAAAATATAGAACAAGAATTTAAAATTATATATAACTCAGTGAAAGTAAATACTTCATTTAAAATTAAATCATATATTTTTGAATAAAATAAACTTATTTTTTCCTCACGAAATGGCAAACATTATTGATGTAGAAATAAAAACAAAAAGAATTACAAATAAGCAGAAACACCGAGCTAATTACAAGACTGAAAATGATGAAAACATGGAATTAGTTGATTTTTTCAGAATTACAATATTTATACCATATATAGATAATTTTATTTCTCAATTAGAGTTAAGATTTGTGGATCATAAAAAAATTTTCAAAGGTAAGTTATGACGTTTAATAGTTAATTGTTTTTTTTTTCAAAGCATTTGTTTTATGTAAACTAATGCTTCATTAATTTTGCAGGATTTGAATGTTTATTTTCTAATCAATCCTATAAAGAAGAATTAGAATCATTCAACAATTTATTAGAGTTTTATACGCCTTTAATAGATTCCAATAATTCAACAGCAGAATTAATGTTGTGGAAAGTTAAACTCTCTAGGCTCAATATTGTTCCAAAAACAAGTCTTGAAGCATTTTTGCTGTGTGATTCAAAAATATTTCCAAACATTAATAAATTATTAAAAATTTTATGTACAATACCCGTTTCGACAGCGACCCCTGAGAGAACGTTTTCTACACTCAAACGAGTTAAAACTTATTTAAGAAACACTACGGCTCAGGTAAATTTTAAAATAAATTTTACACTTACTGTTGGTTATAATGTGCTAAAATTTGTCTTTAGAATCGACTTAATGGACTTTGTATGCTCTCAGTGCACAAAAATATAACTGTTACACCTGATGAGGTACTCAATGTACTTGCATTGTCCTCAAGATAATTGGACTTTGTTTTATAATTAAAAAACAAATTTTTTTACACATTACAACATGTACCTATACGCTATATATTAATATGAATAAATGTGTATATACTAAATATGTCTTAAAATTTTTATATCCCCCCCCCCCCCCGTGAAAAATTCCTAGACACGCTACTGGTACTGAGAATAATAGGTTTATAGTTTATTGTATAAATAATGTAATAAATAGGTAATAATCCATTATAATATAATATGTTAAAGAACAACAGACTGGTTTTAACAAATAATTCCTTTATTGTTTAAAATTTTAAAACATATATTTAAAGAATTAAATACTACATAAATATTATATTCAAAAAAAATATTTTAAATAAAAATTCAAATTTTGGCGGGATTTCGGCATTCATTTGACCTACTCAAAATGGCGGATAATAACTTCACAAATTATCACTAGTTAGCAACAGATAGTACTGTCTTTAATCGTGGTTAGCAATCACGGACTGGAAACGAAATGGTGGGCGGGTGATGCGGTACCGGGCCGCTAAAGGTTTGGAGCACGGCTTTAGATAAAGCCGTGGTTTGGAGTAAGCTAGTGGCAAAAAGTGCGGGGTGGAAATTCCGGAGATGACAGCAACTGCGAATTTAGTGCTACCACGGACGACTAAAATCAAACCATTACTATTCTTTTAAGATAGTACTATCAGTCCGTGTTTATTTTCAATATTTAACATTAATTTTAATTTCAACAATTTGTTGGGAATTTTAAATTTTTTCTTGAAATTGTATAAAGGCCACAGGGAAAAAAGATTCTGGTTCTTAAAACGTACGGTTAAAAATAGGAAGGAAGTTCATGAAGTAGATAGTAATGGTTCTTATCTACAAATATAGATAGAGCGCGATTCGCATTTGCTGCATTTTTGGGATTTCCACCCCGCACTTTTTGCCACTAGCCTTCTCAATACCTCAAGCGGCCCGGTGATTAGGCTTTCGTTTCCAGTCCATACTATCTTAGTCCGTGTTAGCAATCGGATCACTACAAATTGTTCCACAAAATATTTGTTCCACACTATATTTGTTCCAACTACTATTTCATCGTAGTTTTACTATTTGTTCCACAATACACTTGTTCCGATTACTATTTATTCCGCAAAACATTATTCCGATGACTATTTGTTCCGCAAAATATTTGTCCCAATTACTATTTGTTCCACAAACTATATGTTCCACGTTTGGAACAAGTATTTTGTGGAACAAATAGTAAAATTATATTTTGTTTTTTTCAGTGATAATATCATAGATACCCAGGTGTGATAAGAACACGGTTAAATATTTATATTATATATATATTTATCTTTAACCGTGGATAAGAATAATTTTGTTTATTCAATATTCACCCGACCTAACCTAACCCCAACTACGGGGGAATTTTTGGAGGGGCCTAACCATTGTCTAGGAACGTAACTTTTATAGCTGTAGAGACAATAGTTTTTCTTAAGAATTTTTCAAAATTATAATAATATATCATATCATTGCCACATAATTCTCGATATGATTTTATGAAAAACTACTTCTAAATAATACTTACCTATAGTGTTTTACTAAATATGAATGCCTAAATAAAAAATAATAGTACTCATATAGATAATGATGAAACACACTACAAAATTAAGAATATTTACGCTTTGAAAAGGTGTTTAAGGTCTACCTTTTGTAATTGTACGTATAATAAGTAATGTAGTTTTTTTATTTACATAGAATATATATATTAGGTATATGACTTTGACGTTTGCAAATATATTATTTCTTACAAATTGTTCCAAGTCGTAATTTTTCATAGTTTTTTTTGCATATTTTGGTAAATAAAATGTATATTTTATAATTTGTTATTGCCCATAAATCCTAGCCCTAATTATTACACCAATCAATAACCTAAATAGTTTATTATAATATGTAATTTCTACGGGAAAATTCAAAATTTTCAACTAATGACAGTTATTTTTATTAGAATAACGAATGGAGACGACGGAGTCAGAAAAAATTTCGGACCGTCGTATAAATATAACGATTCGCAATCAGTAGATTTTCAGCTAAGAAACAAGGTTTATTTTATTTATTTTTTTAGCCGACAATCGTGTGACAAAAAAAAATTTAAATAATTGCAACCGAATTCCATCTGTGTTTTTATTTTTAAATAATCATACAGAAATTCTCCGTAATCAGTCTTTAATTGAATAACATATCTTTCGTTAAGATAACATAGGTACCGCTACGTTCTGCAGCATACATAATAAGATGATGGTACATTGATAAATGACAGGGAAGCCATTTAAACCCAACCGTTATTGAGGATCATTTGAATATTGAATATAATTAAAGAGTTTTTTAAGGACCTATTTATAAATTTATAATAATTGTCGGCGGAATGCTTCAAATTATTATACATTTTAATTGATATCATTATACTTCAAACTACAAAAAACATATCTACCAGCTTACTCTTTATAAATAAAGATAACAATTCACAGAAATAACTGTGACGTTAGCTGGTACCTACTATAATATTATTAATTATGCATGGTTACCTATATTATTATACATAAATATTATTATTAGGCGGACGCACAAAATATAAAACAAAATTATTATACTAGGTAGGTACCTATATAGGTACCTAATATTTTCTGCGTTTAAAATATAGATCTGCCTAAAACAGTAACACAGACTACACTATATTATTATTATTAAATATTGGTATTGACATTCGTTAAAGATTTATGTGACCTATGTTTTCAATATAATATTGTAGTTGACCGAAAACTTCAAATAATTAGGATTTTCCGCCATACACTCATACCAAAGCCCAAGCCTAAAGGTGTACAGTGTACACAGAATTTCAACATAATACTATTAATGTTTATGTTTTATTCAATTTTATTTTTTGACTTTTGAGTAAAAATTTAAAAATGTTTATTGTCACGTATCACTGTATCAGCCATTTGTAGAAAAAAAAAAAAAAAATGGGCTGGTATAATTATTCGCTTACCCCGACTTCATGTATGTTTGTAATATAATGACTTACTTAATAATATAGCTGTTGCTGTACCTCCTTACTGTATGTACGATTGTGTACCTAATATACATTGTACTTACTTACATATTATAATATGTGCAGTTATTTACAATATCAATTATCAATTAATAATTATATAAGTATTATATTTGTATTCAAATAAATGCACAATCTTCCAAAATAGGTACGTAAACGTTGTTTTCTAGAGTATACTATAGCCCTTTTAAAAGGGTTATAGGTACCTACGTAAACTAATGATACATAAATATAATCGTAAAATAAATTATATATTTATATAATTATTTAATTTATTTATTTATAAGCTTTGTAATAAAAATAATATTCGTTAGGTACCTATTAACCTATATACAAATGCGTATACACTATTACTATTTACGGTAGGTGGTAGGTATTCCACTATTGGTCTATTTTTGATAATAATTAATATCATATAGGTATAGGTATATTATTTAATATTTATACACACTTAAACATTAGATATAATTTTCAACAAAATTACATAAACAATGAGTAGGTACTTTATTATAATATAGGTAATACACAAATTACATTTGTTTTTGAGTTAAAACATTTATATTTAAATAAAAATAAAGTGGGTAAGTGGGTATCGCTCTGCTGTACATTAGGGGGTGGGGTGGACCTCGGACTATGGTAGGTTAAATTTGAATGCGATTCTGAACGGAGATGATTTGTCAGTCTAGGATATATTATATTTTAATATTGTCATATACCTATTCTATTTTGAAATAAATAGTGCAGTTACTATATATGTCTATATGTTACTACAGTTACTTTATAGTATCTGCAGGCTTTTTTTTTGTGTGCAGTGAGACACATTTTGTGCAGTGAAAAAAGTAATTGTGTAGTGAAAATTGGTACTTTATTGCAGTGGCGACAGTGGCGTGATCAGCTTTTTTGAAAGGGGGGGGGATATTCATTTTTGACTTGTCACAGACCCTAACCCGTGAGCACGCCACTGCTTTATTGTATCATAGGCGATATTTGTAATCAATTTAATTCCTTACTAAAATCCAGAAGAGTGGGGAAAATATTGTTTGTGCAGTCAGAAAAAATCATTAAAAAAAACCCTGAGTATCTGTTTATATAATAAAAAAAGTATTTGGCCAACATACGCAATATGAGCGTATAAAATTTAATTTAAATTTTGATATATTTCGTAAACATTTGAACTTTAAATGCTTAGAAATAAAAATTGTGACTAACGATTTTTGATTTTTTTTTCTATGATAAGTATTAAGTACAACTTATAATAAACCTTGTGTTAAATTTTAAAGAACATTATATACTATTTCCAACTGAATCGATTTATTTTGAAATTTTGAATCAGTTTAACTCTTTGACCTGCATTGACGAGCCCTATATTTTCAGAATTGCAAAGTTTTTAAAAGTTAACGTAATATAAGATAAATAAATGAAGTACCTACCTACTCCGTACTCGTATATGGCATTAATTTTGTACTAACTATACTCGGTTTGTATAGGCGGACATTTGGTTGAAATTTTAGGGGGGCTATAATAATCCAATGTAAAGTGACCCGCGGAGGCTTTTTAGCAAATTAAGTTTCGATTTTGGGGGCTATTAAAATATTTAGGGAGGCCCCCCCCCGATGTCCGCCTATGTCGATTTGTATGATTACGATCGACATTTTATACTGTCGAATATTCCTTCAATGTTAATCGTAATGTAAATATCCCGCCAATTTGTTTTAATATTGACATCAGAGTATATGCTTCCAAAAAATTACAGTTTTTTATATAATCAATGACCTTGTGTTATACTTAGCAAAGTCCCGCTTTTGATCTGCAAGTTCCACTGTCCCCAAACAACAACAAAATATGCCTCTTCGAAAAATAGGTGATTTGTGCCATAGGATTCTATCAAATTCTTTTTTATAAATACCAATTTTATTATTAACTGTAATGTAATATTACAATTACAGTGAAAAATCTTTATAACGAAACTCTTTACAACGAAAAACTCTATATAACGTAAACATTACATAATAATGGTTGGTTTGCTATATAACCCATTAGACAATTCATTCTCTATAACGTATTAGTCACTCTCAATAACGAAACAATATTTTATGTTTCATAATACAATTTACGTGTTATCGTATCTATTACATATATAAACTATAAAAATAAAAAAGTCCAAACTAAGATGACAGACTATTT
>JANEHU010000617.1:0-14708 GCA_027563435.1 Nasonovia ribisnigri
CCGTCAATGCGGTGATCATACATAGTAATACTGTGCGCAAATCACGAGTATGCGACGCAGATACGTCTTGTGATGGGCACTTGTATGGTCGTCTATACATTATAATAGACAGACGGTCTGCTCAGTAGTAGGTATTGCTAGCATTATTATGTTGCGCGTAATACTTGCCGTAATAATATTATATATTAATGTGGTGCGCGTACGGCGTCGAAGAATATTTTACCGTCACGGTCGATCGTGTAGTAGCGTTCTGTCGGCTTAAATTGTTGATATGCATTATTTTCGTATTTTTTACATTATTATATATTATTAAAACATTATTGTTAATTGTTATTTTTTCATATAGGTACCTATAATATATTGATTGTCAAGTGTGTGCCTGTAGGTATATACGTTGAAAATATTTATTTCGATAAAATTCAGTATGGAGATATGTTATTCAGAAAAAAAAAAATGTTCTCCACTGTATAAGGTAACACATTGAGTCATAATATTATGTTTTTCGCTGGTCGTTGCTAAGTGAAATCGTAATAATCGCAGTGATCGATGTAAACGAATAACGATCAAAGAACGATATAATATAGACAGGGACCTACTGACGGTTTGACCTCACCTGTTTTGCCATCCTTGAAATCTGTACACCTTATAAAATCGGGCCTGCTGATTCGTAGACCTGTTTGGTGGTGGGGGAGGAGGGGGGATCTCTCAAAAATCAACTGTCTTTAGCGACTTAGTGAGACGGATTCAACACATGCAGCTGGTCTTCATAACATAAACAATTGTAAATATTATCGTGTAAATAACACAATATTCTATTCTGAATATTATAATATAACACTGACGGCACAATGCACATTACGGTTTATTATGATTTGGGACAATTTACTGTAATAAATATGTTAAATAACTATTTAAGTAGCTTATTTAATTTAATTGTTTTTACATAATTTAAAATAATTTAATATTAAGAATATATTTTATACTCTAATACATTTTCATAATTCGCGTTATAAAATGAGACACTTTCTCTGAAAATTACTTAATATATCGCTTAATTACTTTATAATATTATATATTAAAATTATATCTTATAGGCAAGTGGGCACGACGCACGCTTCGAATGTGTAATTATGATGTCTGGTGACCGAATTTATTAAAAATCGAATCTGTGATTTAATATGAATCAGAATACTGAAAAATATTTTCGAAATATTTTTTTTGTACATACATATTGTATTTGAAAATACCTATAAATATGTTATATTACCGACGAAACCATTTTGATCGAATCTGATAAAAAAAAAAAATAATAATAAAAATAGGATTAGTCAATCTTTCACTGCTGTGATGGGCAAAACGCATAGATACTTTTTATACGAAAAATCTAAAGCGCTTTGTGCTGTCAAACGATATAATAATATTATATTCATTGACATGCTCGTGAACGCGTACATTATAGGTATAGGCACCTATATATATTATTATATATTCATGTAAGCATACGTGGGAGCCTATTTTTATTTTTTTTACCAAAAAATCATTACACTCGCACGCACACATACCATAGAATATTAAATTCGTTTATCACGCGCACGAATACAATATTATTATCGCCATAGTTATGCGCTGAGGCTAGACATACCCATACGCGAGCAGGCTGCATATTGTATTGGTTTCGCGCCAAGTCCTCAAATATTCGTTACAAAAAGATCGGCTGATCTCAAATAAATGAAACACAATTAGCATACGCACATTTTGTAGTACGATGTTATAATACTCAAACAGTTCTGTACCACTGGATTTTATTTGATTTTACGCGTCTTATTATTTCGTCTGTAGTTCAATAATTTCGCGTTTGATAAATATTATACGTGATTCATGAAATCAACTATAGTCATGAAATATTTTCTAGTTTGTGCTGACGAAACAGCATTATTGAGAAAATAATATACCTAAGTAGAGGTATAAAAGATGTGTAAAATATTATTATAATGACAGCGGAAAAGGTTATAATTAGAGGTCGGATTTATATTCTCTTAAAATCCTTAAAATATGATGTTTTTATGTCACATAAAATAGGCAATATATTCTCTTAATATTCTTTTAAAATACCAGATATATGATGTTTTATGTCTTTAAATATGCAAAATATTCTTTTAAAATAAAAAAAAATAAAAGTTTAAATTTATTTTTTATTAATTTGGTTTTAAATATATTTAATTTAATTAATTTTACAATAACAATTAATAACTATATATTGTTCCATGATATATATTCCGCGACGCGACGGACGACTAGTAGACGACGAGAATATT
Organism: Nasonovia ribisnigri; assembly: GCA_027563435.1. Taxonomy (NCBI): domain Eukaryota; kingdom Metazoa; phylum Arthropoda; class Insecta; order Hemiptera; family Aphididae; genus Nasonovia; species Nasonovia ribisnigri. Next base: position 2,316 of record JANEHU010000617.1, read on the forward strand.
CGTGACACCGATGTGCTATCGCAATCGATAAGGAATACAATATGGAGATTAATTTTTATTAAAACCCAGAAATAAATCATTTAGTGAACATTGTATTTATCAAAGTGCTGATATACGTGAAATATGTTCATTATAATATGCCGATGTTAGAAAAATATTCTCAAATATTCTCTAACGTGTTAAATATTCTCTAACCCCTAAATATGCTTTTTTATGCAAAATAAATTTTTTCCTGTGAATTCTGTGTTTCATGAATCGTAAAGATTTCTCACTCCCATTTAACTGCATAGACTAGAAACAAATATGTAAAATCATAAAAATCCGACCTCTAATGACCTATTTTCAGACCTACCAAATATACACCAGAAATTTCATGAAAATCAGTCAAATTGTTTCAGAATACTCAATAACAAACACTGTAACCGGAGAATTGCATATATTAAATAAATAATAGACGCGCATAGCTTTAAAAAGTAAACTACCGCTAACATGAAATATTTGTAATATTGTTGGGACTATAAAATATAACACTGTCTTGTAATTAACGAAATACGAAAAAAAAAAAATAATACAAATTGCAATTATGAGTTTAAAAGGGATAGTTAGTGAGATGTGTAGCCGACATACATGTGCCTGAGGACAGAGCTATTTGAAATGTTATGTAAAAGTGCCATATTATAGCTTCAATCTTGAGTACTTGGGAAGTATTTTGGTTTGCTGGCTTACCGATTGCTTACCTTTAAGGAACATATTGATAAGACGACGATTGAAAATAGTGAGGTTTCCCACACATTACCCTGACAGAGAAACTTTCCGGTATAGACTTTGGAGAAGAACATAGGACTCTTAGAACGGCAACAATATCTTTGGTACACAGTACAATGTAATACGGAGTAATAGTAATCCCAACTCAAACACACATAGCTTGGCGGCTACTTAAAGTATGTACTTGACCATTTTTTGTTATCCAGACTGGTTATGAGTTTCTCCGTTCCCATCTTCACAATACTTCTGATTGATTCATACCTTATTTGACCTTATATTATGTTCATCCGTTTGCCCCGCAGTTCTAGCCCATGGATCAGCACAAATTAGCACGGTTTTTCAATAGGGTACAAATCAGATACTTGTTAATATACGTTAGTGGCTCACTTTTGTTTTTTACTTTGCTTCGCACTACTAACGCTACGCTGTATGAATAATGTTTAGACTCCCAGCTAAATAGAATAAAGAGGATAAATAATGGAATAGTGAAAAACACGCTCGTGGAATGGCTACCAGTATTAACTAATATTGTACCAACAGCCCCGTACAGGAAAGATACACTATTTAGAACCATTAACAAAGTCAGATAGTTTCAATCTTCGCTTTAATATTGAATGTAGAGTAATATACCCTACCACAAGTTAAATCAAGGAAACCGGCTGGAGGAAGTCCTTCTGGAGTACCTCAATGAAACCAGAAATAACAGATATAACAAATTGCACTCTTGTGCTTTTTAATTAAAATAGCTTTAATTTACCTTAAAGATCATAAAATCAATAATTATAATTAAACCAAATTTACTTCCAAAAAAGATGTACTTAATAAAAATAAATCTACTTAGGTACCTGTTAATTACAATTAACTTACCTTCAAATCCAGCATATTTTAGAAGAACTATTAAATTTTGAAATTAATCACAAAAGGTAGGTAATAATATAGAAATCAAGGTCAATCAAAAGTGGATTAAAAATTTATCACTTTGGTTTAATGGACAATTAATTGGAATAATGGTCATTATAATCTCAGTCATAATTATTTATGAATACATAATAATTTATCGACCTTTAATTTAACTAATTAAATGGAATGTCAAGAAAACTATAAGTCACTATTTATTTATAAACTTTAAATTTAAAATATTACCTCGGCAATGATCTAAAAAGAATTTTTATTAGTCAATTTTTTCTACTTGTACAAATTACAATATGATAAGTTTCACATAAAGAATAATAAGACTATAAAAAATTTTAACCATCCTCCGATTATTTTATATGCCTCATTACACTTTTAAATAACTTTATAAATGATGCTCTATGGATATGTAGAAAAAAAAATCAACAATGGTAGGTATATTGTTGAAAATATTAAGTCATGACTAAAGCAAAAACCAAATTTCTCTAATATGTCAACAAATTGTACGCATAAGTGCATAACTTATAACATTTGTAATAAATAATAACTCAATAATAGATATTATACTTCAGCTGGATATACTAGAATTATTTTATACACATTTAATGTTTCTTATAAAGTTAAAAAGTATAAATTTTTTAAAAACACTTTAGTTGTAGGTAGGTATTATAACATTTTTATTATGTAAACATTGTGTTCGATAAAAACCTAATAAATGGTAAATCTAATATTTTGTTTTACCTAAGGTAATAATTACATAATACAAATTAGTTTATATTTTTAAATTAATTCTAAAAAAAATACAAATTACTGCTAATAAATACCAACACAATAAACAATTATAATACAAATAAAATCATTGTTCGGCTATAAATGTATACATACATTTTAAATTGTCTGTATCATCGGAAGAGTCTGCAGGCGTAACCCAAATTACAATTACTAGAATTGTAAACATTCTTAAACTATGCTTAAAAAACATAATTTTGATTGAATATAATACAGTAATAAAAATATAATGTTAACGTTGAACGTTGAAGAAGAAATAAAATAAAGTAGTATTTCTTGAACTATTTCATGTTAGTTATTTTCTCATAACCCATGTTTCTCAGCACAAAATAAATATTATTCACATGAACGTTCGGTGAACGCCACATGTATTATTATTTTTATCGCCTGAGTAAATAATGTGTATTTTATATTAAATCCACCACATGCCACGATAGAATAATGACGCAGTCAAAAAACGTTATACTTCAATAATAGTAAAGAACACACCTAAGAATATAGGTATGTCTTTTTAAATATCACCACATCCTAGAAGTAACAATTAGATTGGGGATAAACTCATTGTATCGGTCATACACAGTTTTCTAAAATATGATAATACACTAACAAATCCCAAACACTATTTAATGCCAGAAAAATTTTTACTTTACTACAATAAGGTATACAATTCTAAATTTAATACAATCATCAGTACTCATGTAAATAGTTATCATGTTCACAACAATAAATTTATATAGGTACCTACTTAAAAGTATTTAAAATACGTTATTGCGTACTTTTACACAAAATATTATACTTTTACTCAAAAACTTGACAACAAGACTGGATACCTGCTATACAACAGAGCTAATTCCCATGTTTTATTAATTGAAATAACTAACAACAGTGATTAGTGAACGAGCTACAATGGTATTGTGTGGAAGACATTAAATCAATTGAGATTTAGAAAAAAACATATCATTGTAAAATCAATCAGAACCTAAAGTTGATGTTTGAACCTCGTATTTAATTTCAAAAAGTGTTAAAGTATTTTCAATAGAATTCATTATGTAAAAAATGTTAACATATTTACGTTTTAGGGAAAGTTTCAAGTAAAGACCTTCGTTTATTAATTTTTGAGTTACATAAAAAAACCAAATCATTTGTCAAAACTTGTTTTTTATTTACTATTATAATATTCTCATACTATAAAGTAGTAGAAGTTGTTCAATATAATGAACGAATAATTGCTATTAAAATAGAAACTAAACCTGTTGATACATTTATTTTACGAGTATACATGCCAACCTCAACTCACAAAGAAGAAGAAGTAGAGGAAATTTATGAACAAATAAATGAGGTGATAGAAATGACAAACGAAAAGACAAATTTGATTGTTTTAGAAGACTGGAATCTATAGTAGGGGAGTCAAAAGAACATGGAGTTACAGGAAAACCATAAATATCGATATTAAAGACAGAAGAATTGTTCATAAGTTATATTTAAATGAAAAGGCTGTGATAACAGATAAAAGAAGTAAATCATGGGAAGAAGCAAATATTGAAAAAGGAGTTAGACAAGGGTGTAACTTATCACCAACACTATTTAATCTGTACATTGAAAATAATCTAAAGCAATTAAAGGAAGACGAAATTGGAGGAATTAAAATTAATGGTATGCTAGTACAAATATTGCGCTTTGCAGACGACATAGCATTGATTGCGGAAAGTGAAGAAGCTTTAGGCAACATGTTAATAAAAATGAATGATAGCTGTAAAGAATACAAAATGAAAATAAATAAGAGCAAGACAAAAATATTAATATGCAGCAAGCAGGAATAATTGTTCTCGAACATAATGATTGAAAATGAGAAGCTGGAAACTGTTCAATGTTTTACATATTTAGGAAGCAAAATAACACATGATGGAAGAAGCGAAATGGACATAAAGAGTAGAATAGCACAAGCAAAACAGGCATTTTACAAAAAGAAGCACCTATTAACGGCAAACGCTGTTAGCTTAAACACCAGGAAAAATCTTATAAAGAGTTTTGTATGGAGTATAGCCCTCTATGGGGCAAACACATGGACGATACTAAATGCGGAAAGAAAAAAAATTGAAGTATTTGAAACATGGTGTTGGAGAAGAGCACTGAAAATTTCTTGGACAGAGAAAGTTAGAAATGTAGAAGTATACCTAAGAATGAACGAGATCCATGTCGCTGGCACCCCCCATTTTGAATTTCGGGTCCAAACCCGGGGCGATCGATTGTGCATCGTTAGTGCACGTTAGTGCTTTTTATCCCGTCGTTAGTGCTTCATCCCTTCCAAAGTTATTTGCATTTCATACAGGGGGGTGCTAGGGACATGCCAGCACCCCCCATTTTGATTTTCGGGTCCAAACCCGGGGCGATCGATTGTGCATCGTTAGTGCACGTTAGTGCTTTTTATCCCGTCGTTAGTGCTTTATCCCTTCCAAAGTTATTCGCATATTGAGGGGGGGGTGCTGTGTATGTATTAATTCGAGTTCACCCCCATAATTTTGTTTAAAACTCTTCAATACAATGTGTTAATATGACCCTTGGATGCATTCCAGTTAAATCTCGTAGTTTTGATGTTAAATTACTTAGATTTGAGTTATATTTTTTTTTACGTATTATATTAGGTATGTAAAAAATGTTTTTCTAAATTTCAGATTTATGCAATTTCCGCCAATAGCTTTATGATTCAACTTACATTTGTCCCTGCATATGACTTACCGATATAGAAAAATATTGTTTAAAGTCATTTAGACCACTGATGGATAAAACTGAAAATCTTGTTAGAATTCCAAAATAATTACCTTGATCCCTTAGCGCTTATATGACTGATAGTTATTTTTCGCAAATATTTAATACCCACGCAATTGTTATGCTTGTTTGAAATAAATAAACAAAAATAATTTTTTTTGAGTTACTGTTACTAGTGAAAATTTAAAAGTTATTCGCCAGTTAACCAATTTGTATTAATAATTACTTTTAAGTAGCATTTTCTCTACGTTTATAGGCGATTTAAAATTATCAATATAAATTAATTCTATCAATAATTAATAAAAAAATGGACATTATTTATAAAAATTATAAATAAATGTAATTTAAATAAAAATCATTAATTAATTAATTTTTATTTATTATTTTCATTAATTATATTAATTACCTAATCGACAAAATAACAAGATGGAAAAATTACTTTGAAAAACTACTTAATAATGAAGTGTCTATTAGACCAGTGCCAGCATGGATAGATCATAGGTCGGAACAGGAGGTAAATTATGGATACATGCACGAATTTAAAAAAGCTATCAACAACCTGAAGAATTGGAAAGCACCTGGGACAGATGGAATACCATCTGAACTAATAATATATATTCCGGATAGAGCTGATTTTTTAAAATTTTGGAATTAGTTATTGGATATTTGCTATAATGTGCGTATTAGTTGAAAAACGATTTGTGAAGCAGCTAATTAGTTGATCAACAACACATTGAAACATTTCTATACGGAATTTATCTACAACATTTGCATTTGTTAATTTCATCAGCAAAATGTTCATTAAAGTTTTTCTTCATTTTACGTATCATGTAACTGGAAATATGTAATAGATGTAAAGTTACTTAATAATAGAATACAAAATAATATATATTATGATTTTGATAAATCTGAAACTACTATTTATGTACCTTGTTATAAGAAACATTCCAATTTCTTACCTCCGATGCCCTGCCTAACATATCAATAGACATTTACATGGTTTTTGGGGCATTTGGGGAGGTGTACAAATGTTTATATCAGGATTACAAATGTGTACAAATGAAATAACAATCGTCGGTATATTTTTTTTTGGGAATTTTGAATATGGTTAAATATGGAAATATGTGGTTTTCTACTGTGTAGTCACTTTTCGATGAAATTGAATTACAAAACTCGCATTTATGTATCTCTTCTGAAAATCTATTATTTATTACGTCCTGAATAAATGTCAAATAATTTGTTGGTAGATTCGCCATGATTGTTTTTTCTTCAATTTCTCTTTGAAAATCACAGTTTTTACATAAACGACTTTCTTTAAATGATGGGAAATCAATAAATAAACTTTGAAACATAAAGTTGGCTGTACAAGCACAATCAATATGTATAAGACCTCCCGCTAACTGTTGTCGTTGTTTTTCCCGTGTATCACTCAAAAAAATGTCTGTGAGAATTATTGCTCTCTTTTTATAAGACTGGACATTAATTCCAACCCTTATAGAATGAGCAATAAGCTCATAAAGTTTTGAAAATGTATTTGATGTAACGAATTCAGCGTACTTTACACTATCGACAAATAAACAACATAATATCTGAAATATGGTATCAAAAGCACACGTGTTCGTAAGTGTATATGCCAGACTATTAATTTTAATGCTCCTCAAATCCGTTGTACTCCCATTTCTTAAAATACCAACTATTGGAGATTTGGTGTTGCTTTTATCATTATAATATAATACAGTTGAATCTTTATCCAAATAATTTCCTCGCTTAATTTTTTTTTTCGGTTCTCCTAGTCCTTTCCAATTCTCAACCTCGTTTATGTTGTCGGTAATAAAAGCAATTGAAGTAAAATCATTTTTAAACTCTTGGTTGATAGCTTTGAAACATTCTTCAATATTAGGAGTGTTATCTTCATCCAAATAAATGTTATCTGTGTTATGTTTCATGGATTTTTCAATGTCGTGGGTGTCGGGTAATTCGTCGTTTATTTCTTTTATTTTATTTTTGTCTGTGTCATTTTCTTTCAGTTTAGCTCCTATTATATTCATTGACCCTGTAATATAACTAATGTGATCTTGCACAAACTCATCTACTCGAAGTGGCAATGTTTTATGTTGAAATACTCTATTTTTCAAATCGTTAAAGAGGCTTTCGGACGTTGAACTGGATTCGGTAATATCGCCATATTTAAAAATAGGTGTCATGATTGCTGACCAGCATGGCAACAGTTTGCAGAAATTTAAAAGCTTTTTTGGGATATTTTCGTTATGTAATGCATTTAAATCATCTCCCTGACTTGCCACATCATTACATATGTCCAGGCAAGTATTGTAAACGGACTGCAGTTCTTCAAATATGTTATTTGGTGTTATTTCTTCGGGTATTATGATAGTGTCATCAGTATACTCATTTGTTGTAGCTGCATCAGTATCAGGTTGTAATAAATTGTCATCGATATCTATCATAATATGTGTACTTATCCTCTCTTTTAAATAATTTTTAGAATTTTGACACGGATTGGGTACTCCATTACAATTCAATCCGTGTTCTTCACTTAAAGCTACTATAAATATATTATGTAATATACATTTAATGTCATTGAAATCTGTGCTTGCGATCAACAAGCCAATAGATCTCAAGTAAAAATTTTTTATTCGATATTTACATGATTTAATTTCAGACCAACTACTTATAAGATGCATTACGTGATTAAAATCATTCCGGACCATACAAGTAGGTACTTCAGCTGGTTCTTTTAATATTAACGACGAACACACAGCTAAATATTTTGATAGAGAAGAATATTGAGTGAATGATTTTACAACCGCCATCATTAGAGCCAAAGACTGGTCTGTAACTACTATTTTTGGTAAAACTATATTAGTTCTTGACCACTCAGTAAGCCAATAACTGATAGAGTTACTTTCGTGTCGTTCAGATAACATGTGTGCTGCAGTAAACTGACATTTGTTTTTATAGTCCATAACACTTATTTCATATAGAAAAATTGACGATGATTCTCTACCAGATATTAAATTTAACTTTCTTGTAAGACCTCCCGTCGCGTCAATCGAAATTCTAGGTAATTTATTTTGTGTTGTATACATTCTATAAGTGTTAATTTCGGTCGACGTCCAATAATGTAAAAAAAAATCTATCATAACCGATGTCCTGAAGTATTTGATTGAATGGTGCGGTTTCCTTAAGTAGAGCCAAGGCCATTACAGAATCCTGATGCAATTTATCTTTTCGGCGCTTTTGATATTTTAATACTCTAAGAGCATTAAGTGAAGGTAAACTGCTGGGTTCTGGATCACCGTACGTCATGACTTTTTTAGCTTCCATTTTTTGAATGAAAGAAGCTGACATATTTTGTTGTATTAATTTGTTAGAATATTCATCTCTTCTTTTACCAATAATTCGCCTTTTTAAACCACTTGTATAATACTGAAATAATCCAACGTAAGAACATTGTATTATGACACGTGAATCTGGTTCGGGAGGATTTTGTATTAAACCTTTAAAGATACTTTGGCAAGCACCACAGTGACCAGACATTTTTAGGTAAATATTTCCCATAACATATATTTTTGCATACTTATACACCATCTTACAAGGTTTTTTAGTTTGTTCAAAAAAATGGTCATTAATAATATTCGTCCATTGAAAAGGAATCAAAACATCGTATTCTCGAATCCCATTATTTCTGTCATTTCTTTTGTAAAATCTTCTTTCGGAATCATATACAAGCTTCCATTCTTGTGCTGATAAAGTTATAGTGAACTCCAAAGTCTGTGGTTCGTTTTCATCATTATCAGATGAATCACTTATAATTGTCTCGGTTACTTTTTCAATTTCACAAACATTTTCAGAAAAATTTAGTTGTTTTAAAATATTGAATCGATTTTGTTTTACAACAGTGTATATATATTTTGACGAAACAACATTATTTAAGTCATTTGAAATATCTTTCCAACAAACGTGTGAAGGACCCCATATTTTTTGTGTATTAGTGTTGAAGATTTCTTCTTTTCTGTTTAAAATACCTTCAACTAGAATTGTTTGACAAACGCTTTGTTTTTTAGGCATTTTGAAGAAAGCTTGAAATGTCTGTTATAAATAATTAGGTATATTACTAACTTTTTTATTTAATTTTTAAATATTTATTTTGCTTTATAATAAAATAAGCAACGACTGGGGCTTGTTTTACCAAGTATGTTAATTAAAACTATAAACTATCATTCAACATGAATGTGAAAAATCTTTAAAGCACTGAATAATTAAGCTTGAATACTCATAAATAATTTTCATTTTTTAATGGAAAAATATTTAAAATTTAATGATTAGAAATTGGAAAAATAATTATTCTGAGTGTTAGAATAGGTTTTTAACAAATTTTATCAAAATCTTTAATCTAGGAAAACGCTTATAAAAAAAAAATTTGACATAAAAAAAATACATAAACAGGCTATATAAAATATTAAAGATTTTTTATCAAACAAAAAAGGGATCGATAATTATAGACAAAAAAACTAATAAAACTCAAGTATTAAATTTATTTACCTATAAAAAGTTGAAAATTAAAGATGATATTTTAAAATATATTTACACATCCGTCATAAACTTATATAAAAATTCAACTATTGTTTAAGGTCTCTTAGAATAGAGTTGGTTGAAAATTTGAAATACAACAAAATGAATGAAATTTTATAAAACTTTGTAAAAATATCCAATTCCTATTAGACGTATGAAATATTTGAACCTTAATTTCTTATAAACAAAATTACTGCGCAGATTTTCATTATTTATTGCGATTTTTTTGTTATTTGAAAAATAACCAATTATCAAATAGGTAGGTAATCAATTTATTGTTAAATAAACGAAAAAATAAAATCTTAAAAGTAATGATCTTGTTTCACTCAGAATAGGTAATAGGTATTATAATATAAAAAGTGGAATGTGAAGAAAATGGCATTGGAGTAGTGCATATTGAAGTTTTTATTACCTAAATTGATTAATAAAAATTAAACCAATTACAAATGCATTTGCGAAGGAAATTATTTATGTCAAAATAGGCAATTACTACAACTACTGAAAGTCACTAGGACTGACATCTATTCATCTAACATTTTTTGTTCAATAAGGATAATTTTCCACCAGGGAAGTATTAGTCTAGTATGATAATATAAACAACAAACTACTTGTGTTAAGTATAAATAAAGTATAATGATTAGATATGCTAAATTATGCATAAATATAATGCATACTAACCTAATAATATGTACATCACCGGCCTAATTTATAAGTCTTAACTTTAGTCTCCAAAAATATAATTTCATGTTTATTTATATCATGAGTATCAAAGATGAATAAATTTGTATCTTTAATTTTACAGCCTACTATATTATCTATATATATAAGAGAAAGTGTCCCCCTGAGAAATCAACGCAGAGCCAAAACCACTGGATGGATCTGGCTTAAATTTTCAGGATAGATTAATATTATAATTTCACCGTGCACTAAGAAAGGATTTTTGTAAATTCAACCTCTAAAAGGCAAATTAAGGGGTGGTAAGAATTCAACAGTTGCGCCATCTATCAAGCAATATCTAATCTTTTGTTTATAAATGGTTGCTATGTTATTATTATTATCATTATTATTATTACCTGTCAACCTAAACGAACTGTTTAATTATTTTTTGATTGCTATTTTTTCCGATAATTCTGCTTTGTTTATTATATTACTACTAAATTGTATTTAAATAATATACTGAATGCAAATTACATACATTTTCATCAAATTAATAAAAAAGAAAGCTATATATTTATTTTTTATATTAATGAATCTATATCTTCTTTTCTCTATATATAAGAGAAAGTATACTTTACCAATAATCAACGTACAGCCAAAACTACCGTACGGATTTATTTGAAATTTTCAGGATATGTACTTATTACTATGTATAGGCGCACTAAGAAAGGATTTTTCGAAATTCTCATTTTAAAGGGTAAAAAGAGCTTAAAATAGTTAATTTTTAACGGTAGGTGAGGGGTTCGCGGTACGGCAGCTGTCGACGCGCGGTGGCTAGACATGGCCGCCCAAATTTCCCCTTCCATGTCACCGCCGCCGAACCGCGCACTGCCGTGCCGCCGACGAAAATAAACCGAACGACGAGCAGATAATATATAGATATGTCTCGGATACTCAAAACCTTATCGGTAACACATTATATTATATATAATATATAATAATAATATATAATATATTTTAAAATAACACTGTTTGTGTGTGCATTTTATCGGCGGCGTGTAGATATGAATTGTTATATATGAGTTGTATGGAAAACACCGACTACAAATTAAACAAATATTGCATTAACGAAAAATAATTATACATTATATTTTATATTATATTTATTCAATTTATTAATTGTTTGAATATTTTTTTTGAAAATGTCATCGATTGAAGACATTTTTGTCAATGGAATGTTGACACCTCAAATAGTTGTACCAATTATCGGTGATGGTGCCTGCCTTTTCCGTTCAATATCATTTCATTTGTTTAACACTCAAGAAAGATGTCAGGAGATCCGAAATAAAATTGTTTCGTATGTGTCTGATAATTGGAATAATTTTATTACTATGTCTTACAATTCAAATGGTGACAACTTTTCCACTGCTGAGGCTTATGTTCGTGAAATGGTCAATCCTACTGTCTACGGTGGTTATTGCGAATTGGTTGCAGCTGGAAATATTTTCCCCTTTTTTATTTCAAATTTATTATAATCATAATCTTTATGCTAAATTTGGTGTAGATACATTCCCAGTAAAAAGATTGCGTCTAACTGGAAATATTAATAGTGGTCATTTTGATGTTTATTTATCTATTCCTAATATTCATAATGTTGCAGTAAATTTAAATACTACTTCAGAGGGCGATTTATCTATTTTTAATAATGTTAGTGTCACAGAAAATAGTAATAAAAATAAAAATACAATTAATAAAAAAAGTAAGAAGCGTCGCCGTGCTAGATATACACATAAAACTCGAATCAACCAAGTTAAGAAAGCTATAACAAAGTACAAATTAATCAAACACCAAGAAACTTTTGGGTTTCCGACTAACATTAATTTACGCAAATGGAAAATTAAGAAATTATCT
>JANEHU010000618.1:0-117863 GCA_027563435.1 Nasonovia ribisnigri
TGACTCTTTTCTAGTCATCTATTATTTTTTAAATGGAAAAAGTTCAAAGAATTGTTTTGTTTGAGAAATGTATTTGTGAATAATGTTTCAAGATTTTTTTTTTTTTTTTATAAATGTATATTTTTAACCAATGTAACCAATGGCAACCATTTAAATAAACGAAAATAATATTCTTCGCACGTAAAAAAATGAACAGATATAAAACGCAGAGCTATATCTTAGTTTTAGCTTATATCTCAGTTCACAGGCAAATCGGCGCTGATGTACCTACCTTGCTTTGACAAATAATTCGACCTAGATAGGCAGCCGCGGCCCGCGAGTCACGTATTGGATTTAAGATTCATTTGGATTTTTATTTTTTAACGTGCTTCAAACTACTCTTCAAGTTTGTCGGATATTTCGTACAAACCAGTCGAGTACTTCTTGAGTAAATAAGCTACCTACAAACATACTTTTGATTTCAGATACAGTTCTTTTTTATAGAGACTAAATATACACGGTGATTTGATGTATGTTTTTTACCTTATCTGCTAGAGTAAACAATGGCAATCATTTATGTACAGAAAAAAACTAGTTTCTACCACTTTTTACTATTACTGTTATGATCTGTAATGGCAGCCATTATAGACAAAACACAAATTTTGTTCATTCTAAAAATCTTTTCATGTTTTTTTTATCGACACCCACATACATGTTGTAACTATCACGGTAGGTAGATCACTGTGTGTCCAGGACTATATCATTTTAGATTCTGAGCGAAGCGATGAATGTATTGGTTTTACAATGATGTGTGTTTTTTTTTTTATTTTTTTTTTTATTTTTGTGTCTGTCATCACGTTTAAGGACAGAAAAAATGCTTCGATTTTCTTCAATAGTACCTTTTCTGATAGGAAAGTGAATTTAGTTGGTACTTTGGGGGGTTAAAAGTTAAAATTTCCCAGTAGTTTTCATGAGCGCCTGGAAAAACAAATGAAAAATTTTGGGAAAAACGGGAATTTTTACGGAAAACCAATTTTCGACAAAATCGATTTTGGTTTTTGTATAACTCTAAAAGAAATGACCGTAGAGACATGAAATTTTGACCGAATGTTTATATAAGCATTTTCTACACACCGTATCATTTTCAAAATATTCTGACTTATTTTGAGCTGTTAACGGACATTTTCAGTTTCCAATTTTTTTAGTTTTTTTTTCTATAAATGTCAATAAAATTTTATTTGTTGGGTAAAAATCTTGAAAATTTAATAGTAGGCTTCTAATATATAGTTTCAAAGGCAGATGAAAAATATTAAAAATCCGTAGTCGCAATTTTTTTTATAAGTAATTTAAGTTGAAATGTTGACAAAATACGTAACAATGACGAAAATGTGCAATTTATTTGAGTTAGAAATTCATAAAAATTTTTCTTTTTAAATCTAAGATTTGAAAATGTAATACAAGATTCCTCATAAGTTTGCCTAATTTTATCAATAAAAAAAAGTTTAAAAGCAAGTCATAATAAATTTTTATGAGCATTTTAAGTTCATAATTTGTACAAGATTAGATATTCACTCGATTTCTCATGTAGCGATTTTCTTATTTTGTTGCAATTCAAAAACAAATAATTGTAGATGCATGAAAATTTCACTGAATGTTTATATAAGCTATTTCTATACACCATTCAATTTTGAAAATATTTTGATTTGTTTTGAGCTGTTTACAGACATTTTTAGTTTTCAATTTTTTTAGTTTTTTTTTTTTATAATTGTCAATAAATTTTATTTGGTGGGCCAAAAAGTCTGAAAATTTAATACAAGCTTTCTTATATATTGTTACAACATCAGTTGAAAAATTTTAAAAATACATAGGCACGATTTTTTTTTATAAGCATTTAAAGTTCGAATTTTGACAAAATTTGTCAAAATCTCGAAAATTATAAATCATTGTAATTAAAAAATTATAAAATGTTCAGTTTTTATAACTAAGTGTTGAAAATTTAAAACAAAAATTCTCATAAATAAATCATACTGTAACCAAAAAATCTAAAAAATATATCAACATATTTATTTTTTACAGACATTTTAATTTCAAATTTAGACAAAATTTCATATTTAAACCAAGAATAATGATTTTAGTTATTTTGATATAATTTAAAAATATTATTTGTTGGTATATGAAACTTTTAGAATATATTGTTATATTTTATATACACGCAATGGCATTTTAAAATATAATTTTTTTGAGAAAAATGAATTTAACCAACTATAGTAAATACTAATGCCTATAATACTAAAATTAATTACTTTATTCACAATAATATCATCAAATACATTTAGACTTAGTAAGATATTATAGACTGACTGACCGTCTTCGCTCAGAATCGTTTTTCTTATTCAATGATATTATATCATTGCATTAAAATCTAACACAATCCATTACAGTGACTCACTTGTAACCTACTGTACAGCAGAGCGACATACATTTACCCGCCCTTTTTAAATTTAAATATATTAATTTTAATAAATGACTTAAACTGTGATCTTGCAGATTTAAAAATGGAATTCTTTGAATACAAGATGTAGCATTAAATATTAAATCATTAATAAGTATTTCTGATTTATGTTGTGTACTTGTGTATATACATTTTCAACAACTTATATAAAGCCATATTATGCAATTTCGGTGTTTCGTGCAATATACGAATTAAAAAAAACTAATGTATTATCAAATATAAACTATACGTTATCAAAATTACACAAAAAAAATAAAAATATTGTGATTTTTTCAATGACCGGAGTAAGTTATATTATGTCTCTGTCTCTCATTCTCTCTCCTTAAGTATAGGGTTGCTAGTTACGACATAATATTCTGTCACGTCGTGTCCAAAAGTTGAGATCGGCCGATTCGAAAATTCCCTGGTAGATCATGGTCAGTGAACGATACTGCGATCAATCAAAATACGATAAAAGGAATACTGCGCGACAACATGATAACATGGGTAGCTATACGAACCCACCATTAATTACCGCCGACCATTACCAGGCCAGCGGAGTTGAAGGCGCGCAGTCATCTCTAGACATCTTTCGCGGTTCGCGCACTTTAGCACAATATTCGAGTTCGGTCGCCCGCTTTTCGCTATAATATTATGTATGTTTATGCGTGTGTCCGGAAATGCGCAGGTGAATGCAGAACGCGAAAAGCAGAGGCCAGAGCACTACGGTGGTGGCCAGGAAGTTGCGTGTGTGCGTGTGCGAGTGAGTATATGTCGCTCGTCCGGAGCGCTTGCGCATTTGCGCGTGTGCCAGTATATTTTTACAACACGACTCGCTTCTCGGAACTCCTACGCACGCTCAGGAGACCTTCAGCAGTTCAGCATCTATTCTCGGAACTCCCGACCGCCACCGCCGACGATGCCTCCTGTTATAATATAAAAATATTATGGTATACGTCATATATATATATATATATATTATATACATAAAAACATACATATATATAAATTGTGTTTGTATGCGTATGTGTACACAGCGCGGTCGCCTACGATTCTCTTGGCGCTCACCCCCCCCCCCTCACCACTCCCCAATCGACAACGTTTACCTCTTCCCACCACAACACTGGCCCCGGTCAACCAGCGAAGATTATTTTTTTTGTTCTCACAATATTCAAGCTCAACAGACTGCACCGAAGACAATGTGGAAAAAAACAATTTTTTTTTTTTGAAAACGCGTCACGATTTCACGAGAATGTGTTTGTCGTAGTGGGTACTGAATAAACAGGTACACCTATCTACTTAAAACACGGATATTGTATACGAGCGTGAAGTAAATAATAATAAATGGCGGGGCGCATTCATACCTATGTGATACATTAAACATATAGTAGAAAAAAAAAGAGAGAAAATAAACCACCCATCCGTCAGATTTTATTACTATAGCCCAAAATTAGGCCAAATTTTCTGTTTCCCCGGGGCCAATTTTTATTCTCAGTCTGCCCCTACAGTATACATACTTTATGTATACTATCTTATATTTGTCTATGTAAATCTCACTAATATATAATATGATAATTTTTGTAGGAATAATGAATACACCATAAAACCTAACCTTTAAAGGACTAAAAAAAAAGTCTGTATGTAAACTGCGGCAAAATTAACCTTTTTTTAAAAGTCGATATGTGAACTGCGGCAAAAAAAATTTAACATTATACAATCTGCAACAAAGCCGATAACATACATTATGTGGGGTAATTTATTTGATATGCCTACAATATTATATATTATATAGTACCTAAATTATATATATAACCTACCTATGTGTTAATTAATTATGTTATGTTGCGTCTTGCGTACAAATAGGTAAGGTAAATCCAAATGTATCTTAAAGCTTTAACGAAACATACTATAAATATCGGTTCCTTTACTTTTGATAATACAAGTTAGTACTTACTTACTAGTGTAAGATGTCAGTAGAAGTAGTTAAAAGTTTAATATTTAATTCAACGTAATGGAATTTGCTACAATGTTTAGTCAGAATGGCAAAAAATTAATAGTGCTAAACAATTTTAAATTCAAATTTAAATATGAATAAAAAATAAGTGGTAATAAAATGTGGGAATGCGCTTATACGACATGCAAGGCCAAATTGGTCTTCAATAAAGAAAAAACTCTACTACAAAAAAATCAGTTTTGGTATTACATGTAAAAGTCTTGAATCAAATTCTACAATTCAACGTCAAACCAGCTTAAGCAATAATATCAAACGAAAAATGTCTGAAAGCAATATAAACAAAATGCTATCTACCATCTGAAATAATTAGAAAAGAACTTCGTATAGTTTAAGAAACGATGTACAATTACTGACTATTGATATTTCATGTATTTGTAGAATTGAATATAATAAAAAAACTAAACATCACCCACAACTTCCCAAGGGTATTAATGAAGTAGGTTCATAAAGGCATAAAGCTATAATAAATATGAATATTACGACTAACAAAAATGAAAACTTTTTGCTACTTAATGACAAGGAAACAAATATAATTATATTTACATGTCTCAAAAATGTAAAATACTTATGTTCTATGGAAAATGTTTTTATGGACGGAACATTCCAGTTTTGTATACTAAAATTTGTTATCAGTTATATGTATTGCATGGCTTTCAAAATGGTACGTCTTTGGTATATGCATTGCTTCCCAATAAACGTACATCGACTTATGAACATTTATTTAATAAGTTACGTGATGTATGTTTGAACGAAGGATTTGTACTTAACTAATCGTAATTGATTTTGAAATTGGAATACTTGAAGCGGTCCACAGTATATATGGCCAACCAGTATTATCGAGGTTGTAATTTTCATCTCGGCCAAGCGTGGTTTAGTAAATTACAAAATTTGGATCTATTTAAACTTTATATTGAAGGAGATAGAGATGAAGGAAAATGTTTTAATTATATTTTTGGTCTTCCGTTCCTTGAACCTAATGAAGTCGAAGATTCGTTTGTTTTTGATTTGATTGCAGATATACTATATAATAATCAAATAGTACAATTTTGCAATTATTTAACAGAGACTTATATGCAAGAAATAATCCCTCCTTTGTGGGCATCGAAATCCGAAGTTATAACAAATAATGTATGTGAATCTTTTTATTCAACATTTAATGCACATTTTTATCATCACTCATCACTATATAGATGTATAGATACTCTACAGGATATTAAAGTTGACACATAAATAAAAATTTGATGTGCAGAAGGAGTAATACTAAAAAAATATAAAGTGACAACGGAAAAATACAAACTTACAGCGACAAATGAAAGAAGATGGACGAATTTCAAGATATGAATTTTTGAAAAAAGTATGTTTTAAGAATAAATGACAAAATATTATATAAATTAGAGTAAAAAGTTATTTTATTATTTAAATTTAAATGGATTATAAAAATAATTTTTAATAATAATAATATTTTTCAATTTTTCAATTGTTTTTTCTTAATTTTTAGGCCTAATACTCTAAGAGACTTCTATTGAGTATATAATATGCACATAATAAGATAGCGTAGGACTACAGACTACAAACGTTATCGATCAAGAAGTTAATCCATCGTTAAACTACGTATAGCTGTCATAACACGTATTATCCCTAATTAAACAATAAATGTAAATATGTTATCTTATCTATATGTATATATGTTATACAGTATATATAGAAGGTATATAAATTGCCGCAGTTTGTATAATGTATCTTATCGGTTTTATCGCAGATTGTATATAATGGTAATTTTTTTCTTGCTGCAGCTTATATAGGTATCGACTTTTAGAAAAAGATTAATTTTGCCGCAGTCTACCATCTCCCCAAGATATACCACCTTTAGTATGGTACACTTGCCCTCTGCAAGCTCCCAATAATACGTTCCTGCTATAGGGTGCAGCTAAACAGTTAGCCGGGCTAGTCTGAAATTCCAATTCGTGCCTGGGACGTGTAGTAATTATCATTACAATATACCAGCCGGCGCGCCGCGCAGCGGCGTTACCGTAAATCCTTAAAAGTGTTTTAAGTATATTGTATAATATTATACAATGAAAACTGCAAGATGCATGTAGTGAAACACGTTGTGACACACAAACACAACTATGTACATTGTTTCATATTTATGTTATACAATTATATTATTACTTATTTTAGACGATAAGCTTTATGATTTATCCTGTTAAATTTTAAATATTTATATTTATCAACAATTTGAATTAAAATTAAAATAATTTTTAAATAAAAAAAACAGATGAAGTTGATGGTAATGAATGTGTTAAATTTGAATCCAATGGTAAATCATATAGCATACGAAAAATGATTCGAGAAGAATGATTTAAGCCTAAACGGTGATAGCCTAAATTCGACTATTTCAAAGAATATTTTATTATTTAATAATTTCTTTATATTAATATACCTAAGCATTGATTAAATAATGTAATAATACATATACATGTATATTTTATCAATGACCTAAGTCATTTTTTATCAATAAGTAATACCAGTGGTGGCGCGAACTTTTTTAGTCTTTGAAGCATATTGTATATATTTGAAATATTTTAACTTTCCAATCGATCTTGATCCATTGGTTGAACGTAATATAGTCTCGATATTAGATTATATTATATAATTATAATATTTGTCATGATATTAATGTTGAGATCTTACAATTATACATCCACCCATTTTAGACATGAAGCAATTGCTTCAAATAACCCTATATCCCACCGCTACTGAGTAATACACAGGTTAAACAAAATTTTATCAAAAGTACCTATACAATAATAACAATGACTATTATAATAATATAATATTATTATTATTATAACATGTAAGTCAATACCGATGCACAATAGAACGGTGTTAAACTATAAAATATAGGTTCCTCGATCGTGGTATAAATAGATTAAAATTAGACTAAGTATTTTATAATTTGTATTGTGTAAATAAAAAATATAATAATAATATACATAATTAAAAAATGTGAAGTCCCTACGATTAAAATTTGTTGGATTTAAATAAAGTAACTAAAACCGTTGAAGGAAAGGGTTATTTTTCGTTTAAATATCCATCTTGGTCAAATTAAAAGTCAAACAAATGTAAACGAATAATTTTTTTATTTTTACTAAATAACTATTTATTACAATAAAATAATATAAATACAAGTATTTTATACAATTTTTTGGTTTATCTACCTTCTATAAGCAATGCTTGAATTGTAGGAAAAGAGTTGTTTTTCAGAATTTATACACTGAACACATTTACAATGATAGAAATATTAACAAAACATAAAGTAATTTATTAAGTTTAATATTGAGATATGAAAATTTGATAAAAATTGTTATACGATTGATAAAATGATTATAAATTGAAATTTATAATAAAGCGCCACAGGAGAACAAACTTTCAAGTTATTCAGAAAACCATGTTTATTTTCATCGATAATAAAATTCAAAACTTATTTTTATAACGTGTTTATTCAACTAACGAGTAACGAGACAAAAATCAAAAGTTATTAGAACACCAGTACTCGTTATTAAGCAGGATGTACGATATTGCTACGCAGACCACAGTATCAGATATAATATAACAAGTACTTAATTAACATTTATAATAATTACGTATTATTATATGAAATATATTATATTCGTTGAACCTGATCCTAAATGCATATATTATAGTCCTACAATACAATAATTCGGTTGTGATTTTTATGTTTTATTATAATATTCTTGAAGGAAGTAGAAAAGTAGAAAACCCAGTGAAATATAACAGCTGAAATTAATTATTTAGGTATAAATGTATAATAGATGCGGTACGTCATACGTGTAATAACTACAATAAATACATTATTAAGATAATTAAAGTTACTAATCACAACGAGTAATGACACAATCATAATCATTTCGGACATTGGAAGTTAAGGACATAGTACAAAGAATATTGTACAGTATTAACAATAGAAGTAATGTCCTATAAACACGTCCACACAAGCACATAATATAACATTATGGTCACCAATCACTATCATGATCGTGTAGACTTATAAGTTACAACATTACCATATATTATAATCGCAGACCCGACGACGGCGCACCGGTACAATAACAGGCTCGTCGCTCGCGCCTAGTGTATAATAATAATATTGTAATAAATAAATATATTGTAATACTATATGAAACAACTCGTAAATTACACAACAAGAACGTATAGAGCAAAAACGGGTTAAGATTTACGATTCGATGAACATTATATTTATGCTCTTATGCCTTTTTATGCCTAACCTATTTATGCCTTTTGACGAAACTATCCAAATAAGTCTTCGTAGATAGTATTTTATATTTTTATTATTTTCGTGCATTCGCAGAATCTAATAATTTAGTATGTACGGATACGCAGTTAATCGTTAATATTTATATCGGTGAGTTTTTCGCCATCCTTTTATTTTTATTGAATATTGATAATATTGTTTCTACGGAACAGCTGGCTTGCATTACTCTGAAATACGTCTTCTTAGTTCCGAGTGTTTCGACTTGACGGGTAGAAGGCGTACATGTTTTCGTCAAAATTCTACCTTTTGGTTTTTACCCAAACTAAAAAAAGTGATTTTGCTTTCAAAATAGAATTAGAAACCTATTCTAATCTTATTTAATAGAGTTTTAAATTGTAATGGTATTATATAATAATATTATATTGTATAATATATTAAATATATAATTATTGACCATCGAATGACGATTAGATAGGTAGGTACTTAATATGTTCAACTTTTTAAATATTAGGTTCCTATCAGAATTCATTATTTTCACATCGTAAATTTGTACTACATATACATCGTTCGATTTTGGTGTGAATTTACATATTCAAAACAAGTTTAAAAAATGTTACTGGTTTCTCGAAACCCGCAAACAATTGAACTCGTTTTTCAACCATAAACCAGTAAAAAGATTTGCGTACCTGATTGTGAACCCACAACTCAAATATTTTAACCCACTCTGAATACTTTGAATTATTAAAGCATGCGCCGCGGTAGAGTGACCCGAGACAGACCACTTCTCAAGGTGTAGAAGTACAGAAGGTACTTTTGAAAAATGATCACTCGTTTAGGTACAATTATTAAATCGCATTCCCAATTTAGAATAATATTGTAACTTGCAGTATCTTATGATTGGATTTATCTTAAACATTTCGATAAGATATATGTAATCCCAAAAGTTTTATTTTTATTAAATATGATCTACTGGTGTGCGATTCTAAACGATAATACAATTTTAAGCAAATGTATGCGTTATTGACGACCACCATTTAGGCTACGTTTCTATATGCATGAGTACATGACATAACAAGAAGAAAGGATTTTCCGAATTATTTATTTACATCGATCGAACTTGCTATTGAATAGTTAAATGTGAAATGCAAAATAAAATTCAACACAAGAGTGTTGTTCACTCTAGAGTCTTGACTAATAATAAACCACTTAGAATAAATGCTGATTTCAAAAAATCCTCTCATAATGTTGCATTAAAAAAGTTTCCAAATGGTGCATTACTATTTATAATATTTGTTGTAATTTCCATCTTGGGCAAAGTTGGTATCGACGTATGAAATAAATCACTTTTAAACAAATTTTTAAACAAATCATCAGATATTGGTTCGTGGTTTAATTGTTTTTTTAAGTTACTTACTAGCAGATTAAATCTCGGATGGCTTTACCGACTTGTTACCAATTGCGCCTACGACTTTGTTTTCCGAATTCACAAATTATGTTCTAGAAAATTATACTTTGCCTGACTCTGATTGTCCTCCTGTTATTTGGGCAAGTGCATCAAGTAATTATCCAAAGACAAAAAGGGGGTCAAATGGATGTCGCTCTGCTGTACAGTAGGTTACAAGTAGATCACTGTATAATGGATGGTATTAAATTTGAATTCAATGATATAATATCATTGTATACGAAAAACGATTCTGAGCGGAGACGGTATGTCGTATGTCTGCAGTCTAGGATATTTTAAATTATATTGATATTGTTATTTTACGGTAGCTGCTAAGTTGAATTAATATTATTCATATTATTTAATTATTAACCTAATATTATCAGTGATGCTGGAGAAATATTATAATATATACTTTTACTCGTTAAAATTGATTTTAATATGTAATTTCATCCAAATTTGAACTTAAAATGTCTGTAAAAAATAACTGTGTTTATATATTTTTTAGATTTTTTGATTACAGTATATGTACTATTTATTAGAATCTTCATTTTTACGTATTTTGTCAAAATTTTAACTTTGATTACCTATAAAAAAAAATTGTGACTACGGATTTTCAATATTTTTCATCTGCCTTTGAAACTATATATTAGAAGCCTACTATTAAATTTTCAAGATTTTTTACCTAACAAATAAAATTTTATTGACATTTATAGAAAAAAAAACTAAAAAAATTGGAAACTGAAAATGTCCGTTAACAGCTCAAAATAAGTCAGAATATTTTGAAAATGCTATGGTGTGTAGAAAATGCTTATATAAACATTCAGTCAAAATTTCATGTATCTACCGTCATTTCTTTTAGAGTTATACCAAAAACCAAAATCAATTTTGTCGAAAATTGGTTTACTGTAAAAATTCCCGTTTTTCCCTTAATTTATCATTTGTTTTTCACGGCGCTTTTGAAAACTACTTTGATTTTAACTTTTGACCCCCAAAGTACCAACTAGATTCACTTTCCTATCAGAAAAGGTACAATTGAAGAAAATCGAAGCATTTTTACTGTCCTAAAAGGTGATGACAGACACAAAAATAAAATTTAAAAAACCATACATCATACATTCATCGCTCCGCTCAGAATCTAAAAATGGTGTTGAACGTTTTTATTATCATTAATCATTACAATTGCCATTTTACTCGCCATATCCAAACATGTACCTATAGTTATTGAAACAGTAGATATTACAAATTCAACCGAAATCAGACGTCTTAAAATTAAATCCAGTAAAGAAAAATATTATTAATGTTCAGCGAAAAAAAACCATAAATAAATAAAATTGTTTAGACGAATGTTTCAGACAATTAAGTAACAAATCCACAAATCAACTAAAATACTTATATGAATAAAATAAAAAAAACATAACAAACAATTAACAAACTAACATAAAAAATTAAATTTAAATTAAACTAACAAAAAAATACATTTTTAATCACGCCTGTTAACAGTTCTAAGCCTGTAAATGTGAGAAGGAAAATATTTGAAAACAATCTTACAAAGCATTTAAACATTATTTTTCTAAGTTCTCATGAGTTTTGGCCAACTTTTGATATAGCTTATGAACGCAAACGAGTCCTACGTTTGGGTCACAGGTTTAATACATTTTTAATAAATTTATATACGCAAATGAATTGTGTATTTGTACAAAAACAAGTCGTAAAAAAGTGTAAATGTACGCAAACGGTATCGCCCGGAGGTAGAATATAATATTGTGTGTATATAATTGTGAAAATGTAAATATGACAACGTTGTACAAGATATCACGTTCAAGGCTCAACACCTCAAACGTAATGCATTTCAATTTTCAATAAAATAGTGGACTTCTATAAAGTTTTTTGGCATATATTGTATAAGCAATATACGCTTGTGTACTAGTCCACACTAGGCACATTCGTCCAGTCAGTAGCGTTAGTAGGACCTTATTTTGGGAGGTCATATATTGTAATGTATAAGTATTGTATACGAATATTTAAAACAGAAAAAAAACTTTTGTTTTTTGGGAGGGGGGGATGATAATAATCCTCATCACCTCCAAACTCCTAGTTACGCCACTGCATCCAGTACCCAACAGTCGACAGACAACAATAAATTACTTTAAAGCAAGAATTTAATTTTTTTTTTGAGACGTAATTATTATATATAAACTAGAAGTGTATACTGCCGTAAGCTCGTGACTTGGGCATTTAAACTTGTCAAATCCCATTATATGTATGACGAACAGAGAAACTAATAAACGATTATTATCGCATAGAACCTAAACGTTGTTTAAATACATCACCGTCTGCAGAGTGGTTGTAATACTCAACATTTATTTTTATGTTCGACGAATGACGAGGAGATGATTGAACATTAAATTTGTAATCGCATAATAAATATTAAATAATAATATTTAAATATCAAGCTAATTTTTTAATTATTTAATCGTTTTATTTTTATTACACTTATCAATTATTTCGAGGAAAGTTAAAAGTTGACCCTAGCCTTGTTAATAGGATATTATTATTAACACTGCATCGATTATTAGTTGTATATTTAATAACTTAACGGCTATATAATATATGTAATGCTAGGTAAAATTAATTTCCATGATATTAACAATTAACTTAGTGGTTTTATGAAATTGTGAAATTATACATTAGTGTTAGCTATTACTTATTAGTTATTATGACTTATTACTAACGAATTTTATGAGTCTTAGAATATTTTAGATAACTAATGTACTGTGATAAATACAATATTTTTATGTAATCAGTTTTGTAAAAAATACTTTTATAATTTAATCAATTATTCTTTTAAAGCTGTTTAAGATGGATTTTATCTGATACACAGGCGCACATTCAGTCTTAAACTTAGGAGTGCTTAACTTTACTCCCCACACCCCCTATATGGTTATACATAGGTACCAAACATAAATTAATTTAATTTAAAATAAAATAATAAATTACTAAATACATTAAAAATATTTACTACACCACTATAGTTACTAACAATAGGCGGTTGGACATTTCTATATTATCAGACTAAATAAATATAATTAATATCATTATTTTTATATCAATAAACCATCATACCCATACCGGTAGAGTCGGTAGACAGTATACAAAAACAAAATACTATTCAGTACCTATTCTAGTATTAAATACAAAAAATAAAATTGAGTTAAACCGCAGCTGATATGAAAACATGCGTTATAATTAGGTAACATATTAACATCACAAACCCAATTACCCAATACTGAAAATAATTGTACAGCGGATAATTTTTCTGAAATTGTTGACGCATCAGAATCAAAATTCGTACGGGTAGTTTTTGAGTTATTCAACTTTGTGTTCTAAGGATAAAAGGTCCATGGTATAATAGGTTTATAAAATATGTGGGCTATATGGTTATTTGAAAATTGTAGTCATTAATATTAAAAATTTGTAAAAATGGCCCAAGTATAATAAATAATAGGTCCAGTTTTACCTATGTTTATTTTATATTTATGAAAAACCATTTTTTTTGACGCTATGACCATGGCATTAGTGCATTACCAATACAACCTGGAATAAATACTCATTCTTATAAACAAAAATTACACTTCAAACAATATTTTTAGTTCAAAAAAACTGGGGGTGCTATGCATACTCCCATATGTAAGCCAATGATCTGATAGAAACTACTTAAATAATAAATACTATTTAAATTAATGTATTTCAATATAAAACACTATATTTAAGTGAATACTTACTAAGATAATTTTAAAAAGGATGAACAATAAAATAAATGCATAGACTATATATTATGTTGACCATGAGAATTATTGATGCCTTGGAGAAAAATAATGCAGGTAGCAGGTGTACGACCTATCTATTTTATCGATAAGAATAAAAATAATGTAATAATTATATTATATATCTTATATTATATTACTACTAAATTTGTAAAAATGTTAAATGTATAACCAGGTAGGTAATGATTAATGAATATTTTTTTAAGACATATTTTAAGTTTAAACATAATAGATAGAGAAAGATGAGATGAAAACCTTACAATAAAGTTCTTTTTAGGATATTAGAAATGTTTTTTAATAATTTATTGTATTACCTATATATGTACATTAAGGTGGTCCTTATTTTTCGAAGTCATCTTTTTTCAAATTACTCCCTCTAAAACCATTCCATTACTGAAAAAAATGCATAGAAAAAAAATTTCAGAAAATTTATTAAATTTAACACTTAATTTAAACTTTTGTCACAAAAGATCTAAAGTTTTAAAAAAAGTTAATTATAAAAATCTTAGTTTTTTTAATATAACCAATTATAACTCTAGAAATAAAAATTCTGCAATAAAAATGTAAGGACTTTAATTATATAGGCAATTAAATTTACAATAATGTGTTACCTATGCATTTTATTTTCAAATATATAAATATATAAATATAAATACACTGTACATAAATATAACATACCCAATTCAGGAACTAACTAGAATTTTTTCTGATACCTACCTATTAATTTCTTTATTTATTAAGTTGCAGTAATTTATACTTAATACAATGGTGACAAAATGTAAATAAAATGAATATAAAGTCAACATGTTTACATATAAACAAATTAATTATTATTATAATATATAGTTGATAATATTATGTGGACACAGCACGTATGAGTGTAAATAACTTGGATTTTTTATTTTATTTGTCATTTTGATTTTTGTTTTAAATTTAGCAAATACGATTTAAACTTTCTAGGTACTCTAACTGAGTAACTAGTTAAATATTTTGTGTTCAAAATTACTTAATGAACGCAATTTGTTGTAAATGAAATGCATTATATACACGGGATCATAAAAACAGTTATTAAAAACGTTGAATTACTATCAGCCCGGATTAAGATAGTTTTAGGACCGGGGCCAAATAATAATAATATATTATCTATTATCCATTTATTATGGGAAACGTACTACCCGCCAGGGAGGGGTCAGCTATTGGTCGATATCCGAACTTAATCACCATTTAAATAAATACAATTGTCGAAGTATAATGGATGTAAGTGTATTTAACGTTTACAACAAAAAATTAACAAATGATTTACTTACTTACCTCTTATTTGTTTAAACATAATATTTACTATTTAGAATTATATTAATGTACAATGTTCAAAGTCAATTATTTTGGTATACTAAATTGTTATCAATTCATTCTTTATCACTTTTAATATATTGTTGAAGTACCTAAGCAATGTATTAATTATTAAATAATTCTTCTTTGTTCAGATATATTCAAAATGAGTTGTCACTTGTCTGCTTAGAGTAAGCACAGGCTACGTATATCGTATATGTATTCTATATATATGTGCCAGTGTCATTAACTCATAACAGTAGATTCAGTAAAATATAAGATATTGTATATAGCCATATACTATATAGGTAACATTGTATTTGTTATAACATTATAAGTTATCATATTATTGAAATCCATTTAACTAACAAGAAAGTTAATAAAGACAACAAATGAATGCATCACATTTTTTATAAAGTATACAATAATAAAGAGTAATTAGTCACAAATAATAATTTCCAAATTCAAAGAACTGTTTAAATGTATACGGTATACTCGGTATAGTACATCATACTTAATAATAGGACACTGTTTAAAAAAATTATGTCGAACCACTTTAAAGTGTTATGTAATCTTTGAAATAATTGAAGTATAATAAATAATAATTGTTCCAAAATGTAAGTGAAATAATAATAATGTATAAAAATAATATTACTATAATATTAAGCATTTAAGCTTAATGTTTTTATAAATAATAAGTTTTATAAAAAATCAATGTGGGGTATTATCATTTATCATTATTATTTATTGATATTATATTAAGTATTTGTAAAATTGTGTTTATCGTATAGGTAGTAGGTACATAGATATACAATTGTAAACTATAACGCATATTTATATACTACTTATACACAACATGCATAGGTACATGTCTTAATAATAATTAATAATAGGTAATAACTAATTTATTGTTAAATTACAAAGTTAAATAGAACGTTGTATAGTTACCCGTATGTCATGACTCGGTCTGAAACACGCATAACATAACAAATCTGCGTATCGGATTCTTACTACCGTTTATTTATACTGTATATTAGAGCAAATTTACTAATTATTGAATTTGTTGAGGATAATTTTAGCTGAGTCCAAGTATAGCTTTTATTATTGGAAACACCTAGCTTTAGCTTTTTTTCTTTAGTATGATCTTTTGGTGGGGAGGTTGTAGGTACTATTGGTGACAGAGATGCAGATGATGGTTTATTTGCAAAAGGGAAATTTAATTTCTGGCTACCTTAGGTAGTTTAGTAGTTAGGCTTATGCATTGATAATATCATAATGCTACTAGCCACTAGGTAAATTGGGTCCATGAAAAAAGGTCAAGACGGTTTTCCTATTTTTTTAATATCTAATAATCTTTATTAGAAGCCAAATTTTATAATAATGGTATAATTTGTATAGATAAAAAATCTTATTATTCTTATTAATCGTATTAAAAATCTATTTTACAATCACAGTTTTATTTAATTCTCTAGCCATTACTTCCATTTTTCAAAATTTAAGAAAAACAAATAACTGTAAAACACTATCAGAAGTCGACAAAAAAATATAGTGAAATAGGCTAGATATCGTACGTGTGTTTGCAGTGTGTAATCATCATCAAAAACTTAAAAACATGAAGTCTGATACAAAATACGACAGATATAAATGTACACGTATATATGTAACTTAATTAGGTATAGGATTAATCAAAATTAAGACGTTACAGTATCTCATTTTTGGAGAAAAGTCCACGGTAAAAATAGCAATAGGAACCTACATAGTACATACTCACACAGTATCACCATACACCGTCATTATTATTTGTTTCTTGACGGTATCTATCGGTGAGTAGAATTAATCGGTGTTCGTCAATTGCTCCGACTTTGGGACACTTCCTGTATAGTATATATCTATTGCGCCGGTATCAAAAAAGTAGGTATATTAAAAAGGTATACATCTATTTCTTACAGGACTTAATTTAGTGATTTCAAAATGTACACAAATTATTGCGGATTCAATTTACCAATCCCGATCATAACACCCCTTTTGAGCAATTAAATTTTTAACATAAATTCATATTTTTTTAACAATACTATCTATCGGTCTCTTATTTTGAATTTAACACAACCCAATAAAATACTCAAAAAACAGCATCAATATGTCAATGTGCAAATCTATTTTACAAAATAAATATTAGTGATATAACTTCTATATACTAAGATTATACTAAGTAGTAAGTTCACTATTATAGTATTATTACAAACCTATACCGGCTATACCAGCTATACCTATATATTTCATTACTTTTCAGTATAAAGAAATATTTGAACTCAAATATTTTGTCCAATACGACATGTATTGAACAAATAAGTTATGATAATCGATAGAAAATAAAGTGTACACGTGTACTATGTACACTCTAAGTTTTATTGTACTATTACCTAGTACTTTTTTTGTAGATCAAATTTTATGAGTAACCCATTTTAAGACGATTTTACCGTTTGTTAAATTTATCATATAATGTTTATGGTCTATCCAATAAAATATTAACTAACAACAACAGTTATTTTATACTTAAGTCTTAAACAAGTTATAAAGAAAAGTACAGTCCAAGAGCATGATAATAATATAATATTGTATGTTCTTGGAGATTGATGGTACATATTTCTATGCGTAATTTATGAGTATAAAATAAAATATAATACCACCAATGATGAAATTAATATTGACTAGTCAAGTAAATATTGTGTTGGAATGTGCATAACTTAAACAATAAACATATCTAAACGAAGCTTGGTAAATAACTATTGAAATTCTAAATACTATACAAAACATGTATGTATATAGTTAATTTATGAGATTAGATTTAGTTAATATTAATGCCAATAAAATAATATATAATATTATGATAAAGACAACGGTATACCTCTTTATAATACCATGTGAGAGTTCTCTAGGGCTCTAGGTCAAAATATATTATCGTCGAAAAGTTTATTATATTTAAAAATAGACAATATAGTTTATCGGTAAGTGGTAACTGGTAAGTGGTAAGTACTGGCAACTACTAACTACTATTGCAAAGAAAGTAGGTATGCAAACAAATATAAAAGAAATACAATTATAATATGTAACACAAAAACTTATTATGATCATTGATCAATAATAATTGTACTTTTATAGTATTGAAGATTCAACTATTGAGTCATCTGATAAAATGACTGTGGGTAGAGCATAAACCTTTTACTTATAGACCGGCTTATAGCCCATCCTATACCAAAAGCATTGATAGTCACGATAGCAGACATGGTGCAGTGATGCAGCCCGTTTAGCATAAATATAAAGTATGAATGTATTTTGTACCGTATCAGAGTAACTTAGTAACCTAAAAGTGCCACCTATCTTGACTCAATAATGGAAACATGAAGTGGGGGGCTGGTCTATTAGTAAAATGTCTATGGAGTACCTAACCATTATAATTTTATGTACAATATCTCACAATGAAAACAATCTGCGCTCTTTTCAATATTATATTGATTGTTTGTATTATAGACTCATAAGTCTTTTTAAGTTAATGTATTGCTATATTTATATGCTGATACTCAATACCTCCTAGTTGGCCTTGGAAATGTTTTGTTTACGTCAAACGTACGTCTATATATTTTAATACTTGTAAATTATAAATTGTTATTTGTTGTGTTGCTTGTAAAAAATAAAAATGGCTATTTGCCTTATTCATTTACTCGACCAAAATAGCTAAAAGTTGTGGAAAGTAATGTAATCATCTTGTTCATTCGTAATTTGTATAATAAGAATGTATTTGAAGAAAAAAAATTAATAAAATACGTTTTTTTATAACACTTCATAGTTCATCGTTTCAGTGAACATGAAACTATAAAAGTTAGGTACAACTAAAATGTATATTATTAGTATTAATATTATAACCAAAAAAATCACATTGTGCATTAAAAAAATGGTCTTGTGTTCTCGTATGAATACTATTTATTTATGTAAACGTATAGTCTTTTTCTATTTTTTTTTATTTTCGTTATACACTTATACTGTTTAAATCAAATTGTATAAACTCGTTATGTTACTAATTGTTTAAAACTTACAAGTTACAATAGTTATTACAATTTTCTATTAATATAATTTTTAATTGGATTCTGTCCATAATAATTAAATAAATAATAGGCATAATTATAATAATAAATTATAAACTACATATGTATACAATACATTTTATAAATCGATTAAGTTCAATTAACAAATTTTGATTTATTCGTTCATAAATACTTCATTAATTAAGAAATTATTTTAAATTTAAAACAAGATATAGTTTGTCAGCTGATTATTTGTTAAATAATAACGGTTTTTTTGTAAAATGCATAATATTCTCTAACCAATTAAAAAAAAAACAAGAATGAATCGAATATTCGAATGTGTATAAAAAAAACGCTTATTTACACAACACTATACAAACTACAAAGCACAATAACACAATAAAACCCATTGATACATATTTATTATTTACTAATCTCAATTGTTATAATATCAATATTATCGCCCTTTAATTCATTAATTCAAACTCATCATTTTAGATTCGACGAATGTATTGGTTTAACATTGTGGTTTTTTTTGGTGATGTGCCTGACGTCGCCTTTATAGAAGTAGTAAAAATGCTTTAAATTTGAACTGAATGTGATTTTTTATTGCAAATTAGATAAAATGTACCTACGTAAATGTACGTGGTCGGCCTTGAAATCTGTTTATAAGGAGTTCACTGAACGTGGCTTTGAACCAAATTGAGTTGACCAAATTGACCAACTAGAGCCCGCGCTTTCATATGTAAATGAAGACTTGACGAGCGTACGGAAATAACGACGAACGACGTGAGGGATTAAATAGGATTCATTAGCGTTAATAAATATTATTCATGAAGCATTACGCCATACACCTCTGATGCAGGACTTTAGTTCGCAGAACCGCAAAGTAACGATCTCGTTAGATACTGGTAGTGTTGGCACAGTCCATTCACCTTATAACTATAATTCGTCTAGACCATTTGCGTCGGAATATAACCATAGGACATAGAGGTTAGAGTCAAGCACAGAGTTCAATTTTCAATATCAACAATAATATCAAGTGTAGCTTAATAGCATATACAGTGGAACCTCGATAAGTCAAAATTAAAATTCAAGGGAAATGCAATTTTTTCGACAAAGGTTAGGTTACTTAGGTTAAATTAGGCAAAGGAACAGCATTCATTTGAACTTATTAAGGTTTTCGGCTTATCGAGGTTCCACTGCGTATGTATATATAAAATCAGCTTTGACCTCAATCACCTAGGAATAATCAAGTTCTTATAGTATTATTGTATCGTCCCAAATATATACGACTCAGTGGTGGAATAAATTAAAAAAAAATTATATTATTTTATTACACCTCCGATGGCTTGGTTACCTACTTTCAGTGTTTTTTATTTTTAACTAAATAAGTAAAAGGTCCATCATAGATAATTTGGTTACTTTTAGTGTGACCTAATAGTATTATTATTAATTTTATTTTTATTTTTTTTTTGTAATATTTATATTTTATCTTTTAATGATGGGTAATACTTAAAGTCACTACTGTGGACAGAATAAGCAGCCACCTATTGCGATTTTTTACATTCATCTAAGACGTAAGTGGCAAAAATTGAAACACAGCATATAATAATTTATCACTATAAATAAGCGTTAAAGTAGTTATAATACAAATATAAATGGTGTTTGGATATTACAGTATGTTACTATTGTAGGAATGATGGGTAATAATTAATAATAATATATTATTTAATTTAATACTCATATATTATATATTATGTAGAAAATATAATTGAATAATGTAGGACCGGCTTCACCCGTGTAGAGTTTTGAAAGGAATTGTATACTTGTACTACCTATTTAATTTAACTATTTTAATTTATGTGTTTAATATTTATTTACATATTTTATTAATTACTTCGTACGCGTTGAATTCGTTATTTGCATATTATATTTTATTATACTCGAAAATACATCGTTTGTTTCTAGAACGATATTTCATTCAGAACCTTGTTTTGTCAGTAAATAACTTGTATGTATAACACGATTTGTTACAGTCATACATTGTTAAATTGTACAATGTACATGCCATATTTAAATTAATATTATGATGGTAATATACTCTGTAACCAATGGCAAACGTTTAAATAAACAAAAAAAAATTCAATTTTCCTGAGCTAAATCTAAATTCATGCGTGAGTCACCCTGTATCAAGCTATAGCCTATAAGAAAGAAAAACAATTGTATAAACTACCTATATTACTTCTTAAGACAATACACAAGTTATATACAATATACTTATTACTATTGATTATGAATACTATATATAAATCGCTCACATACGGTACAAAATACGCTACGCAGAATCTACTAGAGATTCTGGTGTTAATATCCAGCTATATCCAATATTCTATATCATAATACTCTTTAAAAAACAACAAAAGTCATCTATACAAATTGTTAAAACTAATTCAGAATTTTTCATTTTTTTATAAAAAGAAACATTAGAAACAGCAAATAAAAGTTTTTAACAAGTTTTAAAATACTTATTTTGGAAAACTGGCTATAGAGTAAAATCGAGGAAACGCTACTATGTCAATTCAAGACTCAAATCGAGAAAGGTACCTAATGAAATTAATAAGTGCATATATAATTCTCACTTCTCACTTCTTAGACACATACAATCATGCAGATATTATATATCTTATCCTCAGAGATAAATTGAGAGATTATATTTACTTTGTATCTAATTTCAGACTCGACTAAAATGTTCTTAATACAACGTTCTTGTGGATTTTTGATGTAAGACGATTATAATATTATGTGATAGTAATTTTGATTTAAGATTCTATATATTAAAAATGTATCAATGTGTACAACCTATTACCTATATTAGATAACACATATACAAAGATTAAGTTATTTAAATAAGGAGTTTAATTTAAGTGTCTGAGAAATACCTAATTATGAAAACATCGAAAATGTAAATATGAAAAATTCCCAATGCTTAATAGCTATAGTAATAGGTAATGCCACATAGATATAAATTGTAAAAAATAAATTGTCTAAAAAGTAAAAACAATTGAAAATATAATATTACTTTTAAAACAGTCTTTTAGGACAGTAAAAATGCTTAGGTACACATAAATACTTCAACATATTTTCTAGTAGGAGGGTAAAAGTAAAAATTCCTAGAAGATTTCAATACCAATTTTCGTTTCAAATTTGGTGTAAATCAAAACCTAATAACCGTACTTATCACCAAATGTTTATATATGATAATTGATAAGCTATTTAAAATATTTTGACTCTGCGAGCTATTTTTTAAAGTTTTTTTGAATTATTGTCGAATTATTGTCGTAATTTAAAAATATTATTCGTGGGTACTTAAAATTCTTATAAGGTACATTATTATATTTTATATACACGATAAAAATTTTAAAAGCAATTGATTCGCCAAAAATTAATTGAACTTAAAAAAAAAAACTTATATTCCCAATAGTAAAAGAAATTACTACCTATGATGGTAACAATATCATAAAATATACTTAGGTAGTAATATTAGTTGACGTTCAAAGTGTTATATTTAAGGGGATTCTACACCCGCATGTGTTGTCTCCGTCTTAAAAAAATGTACGACATACCAAAAACTGTTTTGCGCGGGAAAACTATTCTCTCTCTATATTTTACAGTAGAACTAGAAAAATTCCACAAATTATAAAGAACAACTTTATCTGTGTCGTAGCGTTTTTATTTTTTGATAGCACTAACCAATAAGTCTTAATAATTAAATGAAATAAACAAAAGAAACCTAATGTTCTAAAACTGATAACTTTAATTGTATTTATGTTATCCAAAACGCTACGACACAGATAAAGTTCTTCTCTATAACTAATCTGTGGAATTTTCCTAGTTCTACTATTAATAGAGAGGGAGAATAGTTGTCCCGCGCAAAATAGTTTTTGCTATGTTGTACATTTGTAAGACGGACACAGAACATGCGGTGTAGCGTCCTCTTAATTCATAATTTCTACTTTTATTTCACGATTACAATAATAGTACTTAGTACTTACTGTACCTTATGTCACTGGTCGGCTGAACACTATAAATGTCTTGGCCTATTGGCTATTACGCATTTTCATTTTATTAATGTTACGAATTTACGATGGTCTAAACACTAAGACTGAAGACTTCATAACCAAGCCTGCAGTGGCCAAAGCTACTTTAATTTTTGTATCAATGCTATTTATGCTGCGTCAAAGTATAGATATGCAGAATTAGGTATTTATAATAATATAATCATAATATATTTTAACATATTATAATATTAATATACTATATAGTATATAGGTATTTATAAGTACTTTCGGGTTATCGCAATTCGCAATTCTCAACTATCACGATATCAGAATATTTGGTTCCAAGATTACCTTTAATTTTTGAGTCACACATTTGAGTTATGGTGAGTCGTGACCACTATGATATCGGAAATGATTACTTATTCGTCCAATTATAAGTCACCAATGCTGGCCTCATAATAGCTAAACTGTTGCAAATCACCGAACAATATTTTTTAGGAGAAAAAAATGTTTTTGTTTTAATGTTTTACATCTTCTTAAAATCATATAACACCTCGTACATATTAATTATACTTCATATTATAGTAAGATATGTGCTTTCTATAATATGAAAATGTACCCTAGAAATGCAATAAAATACTTTTTAAATAATATAGGTATGTTACTTTTTACATTTATCCTTAGTATTGGTATAAGTTATATAGAAATTTGGTTCATAAAAAAAATTATTGTATGAGTAAGAATTTTTATTTTTATTTTTTTTTTTTACAAGAAATATATAATTTAAACATTTAAGCACAATAAGTATATGTGAGATTGGAATAACAAAACATTATGGGGTTACGTGAATAAGAAGCCACACATTATTAGCACTTAGCATGGGTGTTGCGTTATTATAAAATCATGTGTGTAAAATGTAGATATTATAATATATAAACTTATTATTATGAGTTATTTTGTAAATCATATTTTTATGAACTTTAAACGTAATAAGTAATAACTAATAGTATTGTTTTTAAATTTAATATGTATTTTTACCAAATTTTATAATCCTTGAAATAATTTGCATAACTGAAACAATACGTTTATTTTAATAGATAAATTTAATCAATATAATATAAGCAATAAAATAAACTTTGTGAGCAATAACAATAATAATAAAATGATTATACTATGCTGACTTTAAGTTTTTTATTTTATGGTGGTCATATAATATTATAATATTTGCATTTTAAAAACATTAACCGAACAAAACTATTAAGCAATCGTTTATTTGGCTGATTTTATATTCAACGCATTTATTTATCATTTGTAACTTTGAACCGTCTAAATGATTTTCTAAGAAATAGGTAATTATATTTCTGATAATAAATTGCAATGTATATTATACTTATACAAATCTATACATTCTTATAATATTATAATATTTGATTCTATAGAGTATAGACCTTAGTTGATCGATAACAAAGTATCAATAACGTGGTTTTATCGGGATTCTACAAAATTTGGAAAATATCATTAATATTTAAATAAGTTCCAAATGTATGAGGTCCCTCGGGTAGGACAATTAAAAAATTTCATTTCAAAAACTGAACTTGTTATATTTATTGTTTTCATTGCAGTATTATTGTTTATATATAGGAAACACAGATAATTGTAAAATATATTAAGCTAGTAAATAAACAATGTCATAATATATATTTCTGTTATTATAATAATGTAATTGATGATACATTTTACTTTTTAAATTTATTTATTTAATATTCTTACTAGCTTCAGCGATATGTTTCATGTGACATTGATGTTTTATTCCTATATATACATACAATTTAAGTTATTCATTATTAACATAATATAGATACGAATATCTGATAGTGACTTTAAATTTTAATATTATGTTAATATTTAATTGACTTATCCGCGGTAGCTTTGAAGAAATTGATCAGGTCATCTGGGTCATCTATTTGTTTTTAGTGAGTGATTAATTCGAAAAGATTGGTTAAGCTGTTGAATGCTTTTCTTTAATTGTTTGGTTGATATAAAATATTCTGTTAGTAAATAGATGTTAATGTTTTACTTGTAGTCTGACACTGCACGATGCTAACAAACCACAGTTTTTGTAGCTTCTACTATCAATAAATCATCATCATGTTTATATACTCAATTAATATCATTCATGGTATCTAATACTATTTCAAATTTACTACTAAACAACTCACTGGAAAGTCGAAACTAAATCAATTATTATTGGTTCTATATATATACAAAATATACAAAAATCTATATTATATATTAGTATATTATGTGTATACTTTATTTAAAGGGTGACTGATTCTTTGCTCAGAATCGTTTTTCGTATACAATGATATTATATCATTTAATTCAAATTTAACACCATACATTGCAGTGACCCACTTGTAATCTACTGTGCAGCAGAGTGACACCAACTTGCGCTCCTTTTTAAATATATTTTTTCAGTTTTTAGATTTGCAGTACATTCTAATGTTCATATAGTATACACATCTTCTTTCTAGTGTTCGAATTTATTTTTATTTTTAATATCCAATTTAAGTTAGTTGATAAAATATAGTATTTATTATGAACCTATAGAAAATACAATAATATAAATATAAATTGTGTAGGAGCTGCGCTTCAAAGGCTGAATGAAATCAGATCATATGCTCAAATGAATCGTCCCTTTGTATTTCTATCTATAAAATATTTTTATTTAAAAACTCCAGTTACAAAAAATAAAAAATAATAATAAATTATGGAAAATCAATATCTACGTATTAGTCCACGTTTGAATTTATATAGTAGGTATATATTAATATAATTAATAGAGACAAGTGATTGCAACTTTATTAATATTGATAATATATTATATTATGCCTAATAAAACAAATTGCAAATACTAATAATTATATAAAGGTGTAATCGACAAAGGACAGCTGTTAACAAACTTATCCGAAATTCTAATATATTATTTATTTATTTATTGGATTTTAGTGGAAAGGCCAAGTGGTGTAATCCTAAAATTGATTGAAATCGAAGTTTTAACTGATAGAACATAATAATATGTAAATACGACTATTTTTTAAGTAATGTAACTCTCGAATCATTTATTCAATGCTAAATTCAATTTTTGCTCTTTTAAGAATAATGTAACCCACAATAGAAACATAATATTATGATCAAGTGATGTATAAGCCACAGCGTATCACACAATAATAAAATGTAAACAGTTCCAATTAATTAATGTCACCCTTACTGGCTACTGCCTACTGCCTTACTGACCTTATTGTAACCCACTATTATTTTGTAATGTAACAATGTAATTCTACAAAGTTCATAGATATATTATTATGTAAGCAAAATATTATATTATATTATATTTGAATTCTGAAATTATTTTAAACTATAGTAGAAATATTAAAAATAATATTATACAATTTGATTCTTAATTCTGCAATTGAATAAAATATACAATACCTACACTAAAACTGTATTTCTTTTTGTACGAGTCTCTTTATGTGTATAACATCAACATTCAACTTATTTATTTTTATTTTGTTTACCTTAATGCCTTATTGAATGGTAAAAATGCTTGTATTTTCCACTCATAGGGTAGTTTTTGGTAACTAATTATCATAGGTTAAAAAATTTCAACGTACCTCACTTTTTAATATCCAAGAAAAAACAAAAGAAAATTAAGGAAAAATGGGAACTTAATGTAATATCCAACATGAGTTGTTGTAAAAGTTATTTAAAAACATTAAAAATATAAGAGATGTATGAGAGTTATTACAAATATAGTGGGATCGACGTGTGGTATTTTATTTGAGGTATTATAAATTAATAAAATAATTATAATTTATAATATTACAACTAATGTACAATTCTAATTTTATTCCAAACAATATTACTACATTATTATATTATATTCTCACTACTTTTAAGCAATAATATAATAACAATTGCGCCGTTATAATATTTCCAAGGTTGAAAATTATTTTTATTTTAGGACAACTATTTTATGGTGCATTGAATTATTATTATCTAGCACATTGCGAAAGGATAATCGAAATATCCAAGAGGAGGTCGCCTGGGTTTGGCTGCGGCAACTATACGGCGTGGCGGCGGTGGTACCAGGAATCGCGGCTGCGGTTCACACAGCGCAATTGTATTTTAAACACGGTCGTTGTCCGACGGCGGCGTCAGTGGCAGCAGCAGGAGCTGTACTATAGCAAAGTTAACGCATTATTCCGAGAAAATCTATTTTAATTGAATAATTGAATGGTCCCATCTTCCTCCCCACGACATAAAAATCGAAATGAGAGTCTCAGAGCTTAGTATAATACCCAAAAGAATAATCGCTGTATAATAATATAATAATATGATAATATTAAATACATTATATATACTCAATAGTCTGTACAGTCTATAATACACTATATAGTAAACCTACAGACTACGAACGAAATCCAATAAACTCACTGATACCACCCTTGCGCGAGTAGCCGTTCTTTTATTATAGGTCTCGAAAAGGTTGAGATTTTGATTATTAAATTTTCAGAACAAATCTAGTTTAGAACTCCATAAAATGTTTTTTTTTTCTGAAACACTTGTACCTATTCGTACGATGGCGCAAAATAAAATGTGATGGGAAAATCATTAGTTTTTAAGTCAAGCTTAAAAATTAGTACTTATACCTATCTCATAGGCATGCCTTATTTTCAAGGTTTTTTTGCACCTCGTGATCTTTCCACACAGAGTGTTAAAAACAATATTTTACTTGCAATTATATAAACCGGACAAGGTACCTTGCTCGGACAATTCAAAATTTAAATCAAAAATGTCCATCAAGTTGTTATTCAAAATTCAAATCCACTTCAGGCACGTAACAGGGTAAAACAAATGTTTTTTTTTTGTTTCAAATTTCAGTGTTGTGGGGAAATTAATTCAAAAATACTGTTTTTGTATGATTTCTACACATCACTAAATAACTAATAATTTCCGCATAACGGTGTTGTGCACCATATCAAACCTTAGGTCCTACGCTACATGTATACTTACAGAAAACCATATTTTCTGAAAAGTAATTTTACATATTAATTTATTGTAATAAACGGATATGACCCTTTGGTACATGCATATTATAATATAACGTACTTACCTACCTCTGACTATTGATTGTTTGGTTTTTATTTTAAATTAATATAGAATATAATATCCACCTATTCTATAGGACGATATAGGTGACCTACATGTAAGCACAGAAATTACAACAGCAGAATGTAAAATATGCGTGTTAATAATATTGTACCGACTGGCGACTATACCGACGACATTTGAATGACGATATGTAATTGAAAATGGTTGAATGTTTAAATTGCAGGTGCTTGGTCGTCACGCAATTGATTCGTGTTACTAAATTATAATGAACTGACCTCCATAATAACATGTTGTACTGCCGTGTACGTCACAATTTTCGTTTACCGTTGTCCCAGTTGTCAAATTAACTTAATTAGTAGTTAGTACCGTATATCAAAACTAAATGCGTTACCGGATTTTTAAATTTCATATTTTATTACACTTTTTTTCTCTAGAGTATTATACGATCAGCATAGAATCAATTTAAATTTCACATGAAAAGAGCATGACAGAGACTTAGCCCTAATCACTTTGGACGTGTTATTATATTTTGTAGCATTCTATCACTACAATTATATAGGTGAAACTCGGGTAAGACGTAAAATGAAACAAGCCCATTTTGTCCACACTTGTACTTTGTAATACAATTACTTTTCTAGTATTTTTAATCTCAAGTATTCCTCATTAAATATTCTTTCTACCCTATTTTAAACGCATTCAAAAATAAATGTAATAGATTAAGAGGATGAAACACGGACGTATTTGTTGTTTCCGTCTTACAAGTGTGGAATATAACAACTTGTACGCTCAGCAGAACACGTTTAGCTCTGTTAGTTTAAAAATTAGAGTGAATTGATCTCTTATAAAATTTAAAGGTAAAATTATTATTTAAGCAATCTCATGGGATTTTTATTAAATTTTTATTTTAAAGTGAGTTATGAGTATTTTAAAATAGTAAATTGTTTGTGCATCTTTAAATACTCATTAAAACTCTTTTAAAAAACTAATAAGAATCGAAATTTTCTTCTGCCTATAAATAGCTTAAAAATAGTCACAATATTTTTAAAATTTTATTGCGTATAGAAAATGGTAATATAAACATTTGGTGAAAATTTCATTTATATCTACGGTTATTTTTTTAGAGTTACACCAAATAACAAAATCGATTTTTTAGAAAACTATAGTTTTGCGTAAAAATCTGTTTTCCTTAATATTTTTTTTTTCGTTTTTCCTGACTTTTGTATAATACTAATAATTATTGACTTTTGCTAAACATTTTTCACTATTGATCAACTCTTCCCCAAAATACCAACTAGATTCCAGAAAATATGCTGGAAAACATAACTTGTGCCGCGCCGTTTCGGACATATTTCCGGCAAAGCCAAGCGGCATCAGTACTTATTCTTAAAACGTTTTTAATATTAAAATTATCTTTTAAATCATTATAATTTATAATTAAAAAATAAATGCTGGGTCGTTTGCTTTGCCACACTCGAAATTTGGTCGCCCTTTGAAACGCTCAATCGTCGCCTGTCGGGGATGTATGAACTTATAACAACTTAAACCGAGACGTGACCTTATAATACGCATTCATGTAGAACAGCCCTTAAACTAACTTTAAATTATGATATAGCGTTATTGAAACTGAAACATATACCTTGTATTTTAGTTCGGTCATCATAGATTTTATTGAAAATTATAACTATTAACAAACATAACAAGTGGTTTTTAAATATATATATATATATAATAATGACATAGGTAAGTTTAGTAAGTTATAGTAGCAGTTAAGAGGATTCGATACCGTTATCTTCTGTCTTTGTCCAACACATGCCCGACCTAGGATTTTAGACGTGTGTTTCGCCAAACATAACAATTGATGAAGTGATAAGATTTCTAAAAACAGATTTTCATTCGTCCTCAAGTCTACTTCAAATCGTCTTTTCCACATTTTTGATTTTAACTTCACCAAAAATTGGGATATGAAATTTTTTATTACTCTTTTTAATATAACTTTTGGGGGATA
The DNA here is from genome assembly GCA_027563435.1 of Nasonovia ribisnigri. Classification (NCBI taxonomy): domain Eukaryota; kingdom Metazoa; phylum Arthropoda; class Insecta; order Hemiptera; family Aphididae; genus Nasonovia; species Nasonovia ribisnigri. The sequence goes on from JANEHU010000618.1 coordinate 30,699, forward strand.
ATATTAAAAAATGTGGGAAAGTCGATTTCAAGTTAACTTGAGAGTATGCAATATACTATATTTAACAGATTTTTGATATTATCTGAAATTGTATGAAATTTCCTAAATTTTTTGATTTCATATGTTTTTAAAATTATTGATATAAAAATATGAAAAAACCTAAACGATTTCAACATTTTTTAGTAAAACTTTCTTATCATTCATCAACATACTTTATTCTGGTACCAAAATCGTGTTTTTTCGACCAAACGACCAATGAGTAGTGTTGAACAAAAATAATTTATAATTGGTTAGCAAATGTAGATAGGTTCGGCGTGGAGGTACCTATCTAATCGTATTTAGTCTATATAAAATCATCGTATCTTATATTCTTTTCTAAATAAATTACAACATTACGATTGAAACTGCGTCGGGACAATTCCCAATCCCAATTCCCAACTATTGATTATCGAGTAGTTTCAACTATTAGAAACGTTGTGTGTGTTTCATTTCAACATTCCTAGTCATTATCGGGTGCAGGGTAGTTGTTCGAAAAATGATAAGAGCCTCGGATACGATAATTCTGAAATTTTGGTGCTACCAACCAAATATTATTTTTTTTTTACATTGTAATTAATTTGACATTTCAAATATATGCTGCACTGAGTATGAATTCATAATATATATTACATAATACCATTGATTATAAATACAATTATGTAACAAATAACACTGAACATGCTATTTTTAACTTCTATTGTCTTATATTCTTAAATAGTCTTATTGACTACTTCTTAATTTGTCGACCAAAGAGTAAAAGACCTAAGTAAAGTTAGGTTAAGTATTAAGTAATTAAGTTTACATGCAGTTATGATGGTCTAGACTACATCCAACATCCGTACACTACTGACGACTACTCTGTACAAATAATTAGATTTGGAATTTTAAAAAAACACTGGTAATTATAAAATATACTTTATTAAAATTCATAAATATAATAGTTAATACTTTAATCTAATAATAATAATAATAATACAAAATACACTTAAGTGTTTCTGTTCTACAGTTCAAGTGTACCTCATTATTGAGTAAATCACTGTTATAATAATATTAAATTTGAGCTCAACTAGATAAATAAATTAAAAATAATTTTTGGAAACAAAATTTGCGAATATAAATTGTAAATTACCTGGATAAGGACCAATTTGTTGTGTTATGTATCCATCTATCCTATGGCCTGCTCTACGTAGAAATGTTGCTATACGTTCTTCAGAATAATCTTCAATTAAATCATCAATGAACTGTCGAATTGTCCTGGTATTTAGTTCTCTCGTATGCATAAATAATTTTGGATTTTCACATATTATAGTGATAGGTAATCATCTTTTCTACTATCTTATTAATTTAATTAAATACGAAACAGCATTTTAGATTTCAAGCAGAGAGATCAGAGTATTTTATTTTTATTTTTTTTGTGTCAATTATTTTTTAATTACTAATTTTTTATGTATATTAATAAATGCATCAAATACAGTGAATATTAAAACATGTTATTATATATATTTAAAAATAAAATATCTTTTATTATTGAAAATATATTAAATAAAATTGATATTTAAAATTAATAATCTGTCTTGATTATTTTACTTGAGTAAAAGCACTTGCCATATGGATAGTCCAGATTTATTAAAAATGATCTCATTTAATGTACCATAAATATTGTATAAATGCCATTTAGAAAGAGTTCCTCACTCAGGATATGCTATCCCCTGTAGTCTTTTTAGGATAATGCCTTTGAATAAAAGAATACATTTGTTAAACTCTAAATTTCTTTATAAATTATTAAACAATATTATCAACTGTCCTGAACTTCTTGAGAGTTTAAATTTTATAATAAACCAACCATGTTCTAGAAATAACTCCTTATTTTATATATCATCAATCAATAAAAAATATATGTTATACAATTAGTATTTATTAATTGCCTTGAATTCAAAATTCAAATAAAATGTAGTTGCGGTACTGGGTAAATCGTATTTTGAATAATTGAGAAATTTTATTCGGTTACGTTGGTGTACATGTAGTAGGTTAGCGATAAAAATGTCTTATCGTTTTTCGTACAACTATCGGGTTCCGGCTGTTTATGTTTTTATTGTGGTTATCAATGTGCATTTGGTGTTCAACACTATCTAGTATCTAAAGACGTGGTTTTCAAAGTATTCCGCCGAATTCTTTGATTAGGAATTGTGGCATGAATTAGAAATATAAATAATATAATTTATTTGTCAATCTAGAATATTATATTTTATTATGTTCGCAACGAGTACAGTGTCTACGATTAACCGTCTCTATCCTTTGATTAATGTAAGAAAATTTTGTTTTTTATATCTTTATTCTTAAAATGGTTAAAATATTATGGTTTATATTATTCCAGGATCAGTTAAGATGCTCATGTGTAAAACATTTATCGCAATTAACCGAAAAACAAGCACAACTCATGAGAAAAAAGTTACCTCAAAAACATCCAATTAAAGGTGTGAAACATATAATATTGGTGGCATCCGGTAAAGGAGGTGTTGGCAAATCAACGACTGCCGGTTAGCTAATACGTTACAATTCATACTGTACTCTTTACTGTGTAAATTATATAATACTTAAATAATAAAGAAAAATGTATATTTTACAGTAAATCTAGCAACAGCTCTAAAGTGTGTTGCACCTAACAAAGATGTTGGATTATTGGATGCTGATGTATTCGGTCCGTCTATACCATTAATGATGGATTTACATGAAACCCCTTTAATTGATAATGGTAAGGTTGCTATTCCTTGTACCTGAATTAAATTAAATATTAATTAATTCAATTTTATTTATAAATTATAGATAACCTTATGGTACCTCTCATTAACTATGGGGTTAAGTGGTAAATTATTTGTTTCAAGTCCATTAATTGTTTGAAATCTAGTTTAATTTTACTATTACAGCATGTCAATGGGTAACTTGATAACTGATCAATCAGCAGCCATCTGGAGAGGGCTTATGGTTATGGGAGCCATTGATAAATTAATCAGAGGGGTTTCGTGGGACCATACAGATTACCTAATAGTGGATACACCTCCAGGAACAGGAGATACACACTTATCACTTGCTCAAAATCTTCCAATAAGCGGTAATTAAGAAGATATTATGAAGTTAGATATTTATAAACTATATCAAATATTTTAAAAAACAAAATTATGAATTGCAGGTGTTTTAATTGTTACAACTGGTCAAAAAGCTGCTCTTGGTGTGACCAGGAGAGGCATAACAATGTTTAAAAAGTTAAACATCCCTATATTAGGAATAGTACAAAATATGAGTACCATGAAATGTTTGAAATGTTCGCATGAAAATTATGTTTTTGGAGATAGTGTTCAAGAGTTAGCTACGCAAGAAAGTATTAAAATATTTTATTGGTAACTTGTTTAATTAGTAGTAATGTTTAATATTGTTTTTAGAAATAGATACATTGTTTTCTGTACCTTTGGATCCTGTTATAACTAATGGTTGTGATTCTGGTCAGCCCATTGTCATCACTCATCCGGAATCCTCACAAGTAATTTTAACTATAAAAATATATTTTAGATAACTTTTTAAATTTTTGGAGTTATTGAATTTCTTTTTATTAGAACTGCTTATTGTATTTTTTTTTTTTTAGGTTAAAACTTACAAGAATTTAGCAGAATATTTGATAAATTCATTGGATAATATCAATAGTAAATGATTGATATATTTTGTAGCTTTTATGACTACATTTGATGTACATCAATATTAATGTATTATAATTAAATTATTGTTCAAGTAAATAAATATGTAAAATATTTAGTAAAATAAAATCTAGTTCTATGTATTGTATAATAATGCTTAAATGATTTATGAAATTTTAAATAAGTTATGAATGTGCATAAAGCCAGCTGTGCGTAATTTATTTCACTTTTTGCATATAAAACACCTACAGTATAGAATCTAGATTATTATTATTTAAGGCATGATATTATCAGGATATCACTACGTATATATTATGCATTTTCTAGGACAAATGTCTCCAAGTCTCAAATCCCAACAGACATCCACCAACATATTATTATTCTATTCTAATTTATTAGTTTATTACTTTACAATGGTTTAAAACTAATCTAAGTTAAAAGTACATTTGTGTTCATAGTAGTAAACACATACTTAAGCAGTGTAATCATGCTGGGTTCTATTGTTGAACGCTTGAACATCATTCTTCTATCACTGGATAATGTACAATCATTATTTCATGATTTTGAAAACATTTTTTTTTTTTTTACATGGTTTCTAGTCGTTAAAAACAAAATTTTTTATCATCAGCATTTTAAATAACAAAATACATTTTTAATATAATTTTTCAAAAGCAGTTTTTTTTGTGTATTTTGATATATGGAAATTTAATTTAGGACTAGTAGTTTATGTGTTATGTGTGGTCTATATGGGTACCTACCCCACAAATTATCGATCCACTTCTCCGTTTATCCGAATTTTAAATACTTAACTACTCATCCTAATTTCAATTTTTATATATCAAAATACACAAAAAAAAACTGCTTTTAAAGATGATATTAAAACTATTTAGTAATTCAAATAACTAATAACTTAAAAAAATATTGTTTTAAAACGACTTGAAATCATGTAAAGATTTAGTTATTTCACATATTTATTATCATTTATAATTAATATATAGTGGTAATACACTAATATACAAATTTGATATAGTACAAACAACAAATGAACAACTATACAGTGGCATGTTATATGCCATTGCAACTGTCTATACTTATTTAGATTATACATTACACATTACACAGCTATAGATGTAATTGCTAATTTTGCCTTAATTTAATAAGCTGGGACTACACGATGAGTTAAGTGAAAGGCAATAGTTTCAATAATTATAGTATATAATTGCATTTATAAAAATTCTTTTTTCAATAATAGATGTTCAGTTAAAAAAAAATAACCATCATAAAATAAATTTAATCTTTGAAAACTGTTAAGCTTAACTCCAATAAATTAAAAATGTTTAACTATATAAGTATGATTTAGAACTACTATAAAGCACCTCGGTATTAATTACTAGATTGGAGGTGACTAACTTTTGTCAAACTATAACTTTAATTTATCTCGAGTAGACATATTATATTATTTTATGCCACCGTACTTAATAATGATATACCTACCTCATAAAAATAACTAAATATTATACAGTAGATTTAAGTTGTTACATTTTGGCATTTTAAAAACTAAGAGAGGAAATAAAAACACAGAAAAAAAGTGTTTTATTATTTGGCGAGACTTTAATGTGAAAAATAAATTAGGTAAAACATAATTGCATTAATAAAACTCACAAGCACAAGCAATTTAATAAATATAAATATAATCATCTCTTTCTATTCTTAAGTAATAAAATAAATAAATAATAATAATAAAAAAAAAACATATGTTAGTAGTAGGTAGATTCATTGATGATTAACATTTTAATGTCGAACATAAAAATACATCAAATAAAAATTCACTCTCAATTAAAATTTAGACACTTAAAATAAAAATAGAATATTTTACTGACATAACATTTCAAATGCAAATTATTAATAAATTGCTCACATGATTTAGTCTTAAGCTAAATAAATAGTTAAGTATACGTAAATAAATCTATTATAAAAATCTCTGATGTAGCGTGCAGTATAGTATTATGGTTTAATTTTGGAAAAGTGTTTTAGTAAACTCTATGTAATCTAGAGCCCCAGTGATTGGCCGTTCCGTTTTTGTATCCACAAATGGTTTCATACGAGCAACACAATAATCAGCCATATCCTTGGTAAGGTTCTATGAATAAACACAAATCAATATTAATACAACCATAATATATTGTGTAGTATGAATTATCTAGAGCTGTGGTAATGAGTAGGTATATTGATACTTACAGCATACAGTTCTTCTTTTGTAACATATGGTCTATCACCGGCTGTGATAGCCCTGAAGGCATTCTCAATTTCTTCTGAACTTTGTACATTTTCTGTCTCTTTACTAATCATGAATGCCATATACTCCTGAAGTGATACATAACCATCTCGATTTGGATCTACCACATCTAAAAAAAATGAATAAATTAAATATCGGCACAAACAACATCATAACAAATAAAATACCTAGTATTGCTTCGAATTCAGGATCAGGCTGTCCTTCTTCTACCATAGGTAAATCATAACCCAAAGCTCTAAGACAGGATTTGAATTCGGTTTTATCAAGACGCCCTGAACGATCCTTGTCAAAGTGTTTGAACATCATAGAGAATTCTTTCAGAGCATCTTCGCTGACACCTGATTGGTTTCTAGCCTGAATTTGTTGTTCTAGATTGTGTTGCATTCGCATACCTAATTGATCTAGTTGATCCCATTGCTGAGCTAAACCAACTGTACTATGTTCTGTGTACCTAATCAATGATTGATTAATATTAGTATATTTTGTTGTACGTAAGATTCGAGATTGGTAAAAACTTTGTACCTATTGTCCAATATTAGGTGCTCTTCAAGAATAGCCCCAAGGTCTTCAATTTTCTTTAAATCTGAACGACGAGAACGCACTTCAGTTGCTTTACGCTATTAAATAATTTAATTGAATAAATAAAAAGCATATTTAACTTAAAATTTTAATATAAATATTACTTTAATGGCTTCCAATTGTTGTTCCAAAGAACCAGATCCTTCCATCATTGATGTTCTATGATGAAAATAAATAAAAAATGCATTAATAATTGCTAAAATCAATTGTAATAACTTAAATCTAATACACTAGTGAAGCATTAATTATACCTGGTTTCAGTTAACCATTGGTGGAAAGTATTGGCATGTTTAGCAAATTCTTTTCTGAGTGTATCATTTTCATCTTGTCTCTGGGCTTCTTTAGTTAATTCAATATCTCTTTCCTTAATGATTTTTTGTAAGTTACGCCAAGTGTCTTCTAAAGCTTCCATGGTGAACCACGTGTATGGATTGGGGCCTACATTAAAACTCTTAATCTGATGATCAAGAGCAGCCAATGCCTCAAAATCTGACTGAGCAGATGTCAGTGACGCCTATATAATATTAATATAAATTTACATAAAACAAAACTATCGTCCAATTTTTTTTACAAATGATTTATTTACTTGGAATTGTGCATGTGCTTCACGAAGTGCTCTGATTTCTTCTATGGAATTACAACGCACAGGGTCTGTTAAATCTTCCTCAGCATTTTCAAACCAGGAGTTAAATGCAGAAGCTTTTTTAGCAAAAGTCAAGTACAGTTCTTCAATTTGTCGGAATTGGTTTTGCATACGTAATAATTGCTGTTTACGGCCATCAGAATCTCCCAATAATTTTTGCCATCTAAAAAATGTTTAATAATGTTAATGTTAAATCAAACAAATAAAATAAAATATACAATTAATAAAATAATAAGTTAATACCTATCAATCACATCAGCATGTCGTTTTAATATTGCTTCCGATTGATTATGATTAGCAGTAATCAATTGATCTTTTAGAGCAGTGATATTTTGTATTCCTTCATGTTCAAATGCATGAAGACCTAAATTTTTTTTTTTTGAACTGTTACTTATTTTGGTTGCATTATATAAATAAAAAATAAAATTAGTTGTATCCTTACCAGCATCAAATGTTTCTTGTTTAGTAAGTAAAGTCTGAACAGTAGATAGATCTCTACCATACTCTTCTGATCTGACGTGAGTTTCCTTATCAGCAATCCATGATTCAACAACATCTGCTTTCCACATAAATTGTAAATAGGCAGAATTATCCATCAACTTTGACTTGCGTTTAGCAGCCAATGCAGATAAATTGTCCAACTTAATCTATTTACGTAACACAATTTTATAAACCATTTTCAAATTATAAGTAATAAGTTGACTAATAACTTGTGTAGATACCTGAAGTTGTTGGCAACGCTGTAATATGCTATCTGCATGATGGTTCTTTGAATCTGCAAGGTCAATACCTCCATGACTTATTTGTTCACAACGATCACGATGAACAGCAAAATCAGTTTCAAATGCATCATGTTTTTTTAAAAGACCTTGTACAGCTGCCATGGTATCACCAAAATCTTCCACAGATAATAATTGATGTTTTTCACTGAAATAATAAAATAAATGACATACAACATGTATATAAAAATTATAATTAATACATTATAGTTACATAGGTAACTTATATATTTTATATTAATTTACCTGATCCAAGCTTCTTCTTCTTCTACTTTGGCCAAAAATTGTTGATATGTTAACGATTCGTCTAATTTTTTACCTCTGTTTGAAGCCATTTGTTTCAATTCATCCCATGCTTGATTTAATAATTTCAATCGCTTCAAAAAATAAATAAAAATAAAGTAGTAAGTATAGGTCAATAAAATCTTATAAAAAAAATTGAAAAATTTACCTGTTCAATTTCTGGAACACCAAGGTTAGACACATCCATTAATTTTTCTCCAGCTTCTTGAACTGATTGTATAGCAGGTTCATGTGAAGCTAATTCTGCTTCCAGTCGCTTATGTTTTTTTTTAAGATTTTGAACACCAGTTAAATCACGACCATAATCATCAGATCCAACCAAAAGTTTTTTCTCCCTATTAATAATAATAAATAAATACATATCATAAAACATAATAAATATAATATGCAACTTACTTTATCCATGATTCTTCATCTGCAATATCTCTGAAGAACTGATGCAATGTGTTAGCTTCATTTAAGCGAGCTTGGCGATGGGCTGCCAAATTTCTAATACGTTCATATCTTTCATTGATAGAACTACGACGTTCCTGGATACTTCCTGCTTCAAATTGACCACTTTCAATTAATGAATCGGCTTGACCATTCATATCTGAATAAAAAAATGTATTTAGCATTTAATTATTTAATGAGTATAATGACATTTTATTCTAAAAAATATAATAACTTCTAATTTTTAAATAAACATTATTTAACAATATTATACTATATTAACCTCTAATACGATCTTCATGTGCCTGAATATCAGCTTCAACAAGTTGATGCTTTTTAATTAAATTTTGAACAGATGCTAAATCCTTTCCAGAGTCTTCAGATGTTAACAATGATTCTACTTCACCCAGCCAGAAATCTAAATCTTTAACAGCAGCAATATAGGTACGTTGTTTGTTTGCTTCCTTAAGTTTCAATGATTTCTCAGTTGTTTTTTGAGTCAAATATTCCCATTGATCAGCAATTGATCCTAATCTTGACTAAATTTAAAACATATATCCTCATAAATATGAAAAATATAATTGATAGTTTAATAAGTACCTGGACAGCTTCATCTGATCCAGCACACTGATGTTTATCAATCAAATTCTGTCCCATGCCTAAAACACTTTGAATTCGATCAGCATTAGCAGCTAATTCTGCTTCAAATGCTTGATGCTTTTGATGTTTGGATTGAATATTTGCTGGGTCCTTGTAACTTTCCTCTGTAGCAAGTTGAAGTTTCTCAGCAATCCAATTTTCAATCTCATCAGCATCTCTACTGAACTGCTGTAATGTCTGTGATTCGCCTAATTTTGATCTTTTTTCAATTAAAGCCTCTTTCAAATGACGCCATCTATTTAAAACTTGTTGCCTTTTTTCATCAATTGGAGTTGCAGCATAATGTTGTGCAGCCATTAATTGATCAGCTAGTGTTTGTAAAGCTGCAATTTTCTCTTCCTGTAAATTAGTACATTTAAAATTAAAACTAAGAATACATTTATTTCACAACAGCCATACATGTGCATTAATAGCTTTATCAAAATCTTCATGTTTTTTAATTAAAGCTTCCACATTATCTCCCTTAGAATCAACTTCTTCAGATGCAAGGAATGCCTCTCGAGCTGACATCCAGTTTTCAGCCTGTTCACAATCTCTGTAGAATAGTTGCAGTTCCAAACATTGATCTAGTTGCATTCGGCGGTTTATCCATGCTCTGCGTGTAAAATTTAATATTAATAGACTCTGAGAAAATGTATTCTTACTAACTGAAAACTCACTCTTCTAATTCTTGTCTAGCTTCAGTCATACTTTCAATTTTTTCTTGTATTTCAACACTGGCATAATGTCCAGATTGTAAGAGTTGCTGTCCAAACATTTCGAATGTTTGGAAGGTACCAGTACGAGCATCAATTTCTGTACGATGTTCCTAAAATATAAAATTTATATAAAAAAAGGATAATAGTAATTTTAATCTAAATAATGAATAAGTGTGACAGATTAAAATATTAATTTTTTAGTAACACTAAAAAGACGGAAATATCATCTGTAAGATGTTATTGATAGTTATTACTGATATTAGTTTGAAAATTTTTTAAATTATATCTGAAGTGAAAAATATATTGGTGTATTTTATTAGTGTACAGTTTCTAACTATTTAATGATTATAACATCATAAGTTATGACTTATGAGTAATAACACTGTTATAATAAAATATATAAGTAATAGTGTTATATAAAAATACAAACTTAAAACAAAGAATTAATTACTATCAAGGCCCAGATAATTGCAAAACTTTTTCTATAAGATAAAATTGAACTATAAATCGATAAACTCTTAAGCGTCAGTAAATTTTCCCTAATTTTCTATTTAATTATTAAATGTCTTAATCTGTTATTTTAATAATTAACAGCAGGATACATATCTAAATACATATTTAAATATTGAATTAAAACAATTTTGAATAATGAAAGTTCTATCACCGATTATATAATAAGTATTGGCATTGATTTTATAATATACAGATACATCCAAGCGCTGCAGCAACCCTAGGAATTTTTAACTGCATGCACTTTAATATCATTATCACTATAACTATGGATAGATTGTAAGTAATTCTTATATCCTGCCCCGGGTAGGATTTTTTTCTGAGGAACTCTTGGATAAGCTGTCCTATTCTTAAATATTGGAAGCTACTGAATGCTGTCAGCCTCTAGGCTCGCTGTATCTGTTTACATTAAGCGCTTTGTAAACAGATACAGTGAAACCTAGCGGCTGACAGCAATTAGTAGCTTCCAATATTAACAATAGAATAGTTTTTCTATATATTATAAAATCAATGATATAAGGTATAGTCACTGATCACTGGTATTATTGTTTTTTGTTACTAAGTAGTTAGACTGAGTAACACTACATTAAAATAAATATTATTGAATAGTTAAATTATTCAATCTCTTTTTATCAATTGATTGGATAACAAATATAGCGTAGTCGAATATATATATAGGTACAACAATAAAGCGCACTTAATAACATTAACAAGTGTAAAATATTAAGTTCAGAATTTTGGTAAATCTATTAATTATACAACTTGTTTTCAAATACAAATAAATATCTAGTTCTATGATTAAAAAATCAATATCCAAAGTAAAAACTAAAAAAAGTAAGTATTGTTTATTCATAAGGATCTGGGCACTATAGTTTTATTACTGAATAGTATTGAGTAAATAATGTTTTTAGAATATGAAAAACCAAACTTAGAAATATATTTAATAGTGTCAGTGAAGTGCAAACTTTAAATGACATATACACAAAAACCAATACTTCATTTTGTACCTGAGCTATACCATAACGATAGTCTATTTCAGCTCTCAAACTCTACAAAAATGATAGAACATAAATAAAAAATAATTATGCTTTAATTAATACTGTGGATATTTTCAAGCATAAACCTAATAATGGTATCTAAAAATTCAGTTATTTAAAATTGTTTATTTTACCTGATGACGTTCCAATAACGCTTCAGCTCCAGTGACATCAGATGCTAATTCATCACTAGAAACTAAACCCATCATTGAATTAATCCAAGACATCAAATCACGATAGTCAGACAAGAATCTCTGTAAATCATAAGAATCTAAAAGTTTCTCCTTTCTTGAATTAGCTTTTGCTGTTAATTGAGTCCATTCTTCATTAATTTCTCTTTGTTTCATGTAAGTATTATCACGAGATTCAGGATGTGTGTTCATTAAGCGATTAGCAGTTTCATCCAATTGACGAATCTAATACAAAAAGTTAGGTTTTCATTTGAACTTAAGTACACTTTTATTTAATAATGCAAAAGAATATATTTTTTTACCTTATCTTGTAATGCAGCCAAATCACGTTCTAATCCTTCATGTTTACGCTGTAAAGCTTGAACACTTCTTAAATCTTTACCAAGATCATCATTATTAAGAGCATCATCTTTTTCACGGATCCAATCACGTGTCTCATCAACATCTCTATGGAATCTTTGTACTTCATGTGCTGATCCTAATTGTGTAGCTCGGGCTTGAGTTAGTTGTTGAAGAGATGTCCACTTTTCATTCAAATCCTATTCAAAATCATTAGTAAGAATCAACAAATACATTTAAATTGGAATAACATATGAATATGCTAATAAAATAAAATGTTCAATAATTATAATATTAGCAATGATTTAAGGCTTAAATAATATTAATTAATATTGGTAGCTTCAGGCCATAGAAAAATTGAGCCCCATGTTTGACATGCCTGATTTTTTTTGAAGTAACGCACTAAATATTTCAACCAGTTGACCTTTAATTTTGATACAGGGTTTTTGTTACTGCATAAAAAACTCATTTTTAAAAAAATTTAGATTAGTGAAGCAACAATTGTATTGGTACCTACTACAATAATGTATTTTTTCAAATTTCATTGTCTGCATACACAAAAAGTGGTAGAAAAAATATTTTGATTTTCAACTTTGAGAGTGGTTTCTAATAGTATATTATCAGTTCATAACTAACCCATTGCGCAACTGCAAAACAGACCTGGGTGTTATTTTATCATCAGATCTCAGTTACCATTCTCACATTCTATCAATAAGTTGCAAGGCCTACAAGACCCAAGGGTTCATAAAGGAAAATTTTCAGACTTCAAGCTCACCACTCCAATAAAGGCTCCTTATTAATCGTTAGTTCGGCCACTGCTTGAGCATGGATCAGTCCAGTAGGACTCCCTCCCACAGCTTCTAACTCTGATACCATAGAGCGGGTTCAAAGACGTTACCTATTCTAAACCAGTTATGTACTAAATATTCTGCACTCCGTGCACAACTATTCACAAGTTCTCCATAAGCTAGGTTTTATCAACTCTGGTTGATAGAAGAATAAACAGCAACATAAGTTTCCTTCAAAATCTTATGGGTGGTTCTACTGATACCCTGATGTTACTTTCTCTTGTCAACTTCTGTGTCCCTCTACGTCTAACAACCAGCTCTATTACTCTATTTTATATTCCTTAACGCTCTACTAATAACAGTCAGAATAACCCAATTGACTGATTAATGAGTCTAGCCAACGTCCACCCTTCATTAATGCTATAATCTGGTTTCCTAGTTCAATCTCACTTCTACTGAACTCTACTATTTGTAAATACCTACTACTGTACTTTGGGCCAAGCCGGTATTTAATTAATAAAACAAAGTGTTACTGTTATCATACATCCATAAGCTATTATATTTTATTGATTAATGCTCGTATGTATTAAACTATGTCTTATGTGACACACAAATAGACAATGTATATTATGAACATTAAATATTAAAAAAAAATCTATTTAGAAAAATGTATACAATACATTGAACAATGAACATTATACTTAAACTTATTTTTCACAGGAAATAGTGTAGTTACGAGAATTTTTGTAAAACAATAATTTATAGACAATTTCGAAATCTGGCAATTAGGGGCTTTACAACTTTATGCCAAGTACTATAGTTTTAAAAGAAAATGAAATAACAACAAAACTACCCTCTTTCGCCATATTTTAACCCTAAAGCAACACCAGAATGACATAATAAATTAAGGGGATACTGCATTAACTTTTCAAAAAATAATATTCCACATTTATAAATAAGGACCACCCCTAGTGTTTAATAAGCATTTTCTCTACATGAAAAAACGTTCTAAATATTTTGTACATAGAATTTCATATATATATATTTTACCTAAATTTTAAAATGTAATAGATTTCAAAATAGTTTTACTACCTATAACAAAAATAGTTAAGCCATAATTATACTGCATTTTACATACTGGTTTAAATCATAGATAAACATGTTAAATGCTTAGGTTTACAGTAGCCAGTAGATAGTCTACATAAATAACAGCAATGGCAATAATTATCTTACATACCTGAATTTGAGTATTTATTTTCAATGCTGCTTCTGTTTGGCCTAAACTCATTAACTGCATTGCTATTTCGTTCATTTCAGCTAGTCGTACTTCATTTGCTTTCAAATCAGATTGAAAATCATCAAATTTCTTTTGCATGACTTCCACTTGTTCTAAATCTTCTCCAACATCTTGTACTTGAGCATGATTTTCCTAAAATATTGAACATAATAATTTAATAATTATACGAATATTTTATTAGTAGAGTAAAACCTGAACTTACTTTATCTTTGATCCATGTGGCCAATTCTGCAGCTTCTCTTACTAGTACATATGCTTTAACAGTTTCAGCGAGTTTAGTTTGTCGTTCTTTAGCTAAATTCAAGAGTCTTGTATATTGGGCTTCAATTTGGGCTTGCCTGGCTGCAATAGATCCACCAGTAGCCAAATGTTGTTGAGATGCACTCAAACCAGAAACTTCAAGTCGCTTTACATAAGGAGCAGGGACAAATCCTTGACGATCATTAACCTCTACTTTCCACCATTCCTTAAATATTAAACATTAACAATATGAAATAATATAAAATCAAACAATAATTGGTTAAATAAGGGTTTATTTTGAAATATTACAAAAATAAAAAACTATCGGTAATATAATTTATAAAAATAAAAAATGCATACTTTATTATTAGAGTTCAAAAGGATTAAAACATCTCCTTTTTTCATGGAAACTTCTCTTGGTGACTTTTCAGTATAGTCAAACAACGCCATTACACACTCCTTTCCACTAACATCAACTACAGGAGTTTCTTGTTGCTAAAATAATGAAATAAAAATATATTTATCACAAAAACATAACTAGAAACAATACAATAAAAAGTTTTAATGACTGAACAGAGAACTCTTTTTCCTTACTTTGCATGCAGCAGCTTGATCTGAAAGTGATCCAACTGTAGTTTTAAATGCTTCTAAATCTGACAGCAATGCTTCGTGTTTTTTTAATAAAGCTTCAGAAGAATCTTCATCTCTTCCATAATCTTGACTTAATACCATTGGTTCTTTTTCTTTAACCCAAGATTCAGCTTCATTAGCGTCAGCAAAGTACTGATGCGCTTGAAGAGAATCTTCTAAATCTTGTTTGCGCTGAAAATATTATCATTTCATTTCATAAAAAAACTATTTTATGGCTTAGTAAGATTTTCAGTGTGGTAAGAAAAATAATAAATGTTGATACTATGCACTTTAAAGTACTTATCAATAACTAAATCAAATAAGTAATTTCTATAATTAATTCATACCTGATAAGCTTTTTCTTTAAGATGACTCCAATGTTTATTAAGATTTGCTAAACGTTGTTTTATATCTTCTGAAGCAAAATGTTTAGCATCAACCATTTGTTGCCCAGCTTGAGTGACTGCAGCTAAACGGGATTCATGATTGTTGATTTCAGCAACAACAGCTTGATGTTTCTTCATTAAATTTTGTACACCAATTAAGTCACGTCCTATACATTTAATTAACTTTATTAATTGTTTTATTTCATTCGCTATTTTAAATAATAAATAATAAAAACTTATTATTTCAATATTATTATAAACAAAACATATATTCACCTCGATTTGTTGATGCTGCTACGGGTTCTTTTTCGCGAATCCAAGCTTCTTCATCTTCAACATCTCTAAATAATTGTTGTGCTAAAAGTGAATCTGCCAAACGTTGTCTACGTGTTTCCATTGGTTTTTTTAGTGATGAATAACGATCACATAATACAACCTAATATGCAAAATATTAAATAAGATTTTTTTGTCTGAAAAAAAATTGAGTACTTACTTGTTTTGCATGAATGTTGTCTGCATCAAAATGACCTCCATCCACAAACTGATCAGCTGTTATCTTTATGCCTTCAATTCTATCTTGATGAGAGGCAACATCAGCTTCCAACAAAGTATGTTTCTTTTGAAGATTTTGTACACTAGTTAAATCCTAAAGAAAATGAATAAATATTAATCAAAGTATAAAAAATAAACTAAAAACAGGACAAATAACTAAGTAAGAACTTAATATTATAACAGTTATAATGTAAGTAAAATATTACTTTTCCATAATCTTCACTTAATAATTGTCCTTCAACTTCTGATAACCACAGTTCTATATCTTCAACGGTACGATTAAATTGCTGTTGTTGTGCAGCTTCACGTAATTTGGAACCTTTTTGTCCTGATGCAGTAACTAAATTTTCCCATAAATGAACAATTTCATCCATTCTTAATTGAATACGACCTAAAAATAATAAAAGGATATAAAAAAACCGTGAGTGCAAGCACGCGCACATGAAGTAAAACTTATTTTGTAATTTTAAGTGATATCTGGGATTTTCTGAAAATTAACAATCTCACAGCAAGGACGGACTTGCATGAACTGATATGATTTTAGGTTCAAGTTAGTGATACAAAAAATTATTTATTTGTTTGGTTCTTTTAGTTTTACTTATTAACAGATAATTAATAAATTACATTAGTTTAGCATAAGTTACAACCATAGTACAACCTGCAATTGTTTCACAATTTATAATTAATAATTATTATTATATAATTATTAAATATCTAAATAAGTAATAATACTAATAATACATGCAATAATAATAATAATAATAATTATATATGTAAATGGATTGAATTAACTTATAGTAAAATATACTAAATGACACTCAGTCTCATTATCCACACTAAGATTTATATTTTTTTACTAATTTGTCGTTGTCATAGAAATTAGCATGTTGTGAGCATAATTTCTTTACAAATTTACACTGGACCCTCCACAAAGAAGTTTCACTTCAAAAAATATTGCTAACATAAAATCAACTTACTCAAAGCATAATGTTTGGATTCAATAAGAGCATGACCAGTAGAAGTAATTTCTTCCATGCGAGATTTGTTAGCGTTTAGTTCTTGTTCAAAGTTTTGATGTTTTTGTACTTTACCGTTTAAATTGGTTGGATCCTAATAAGCAGTAATACTCATTATATTATAAATAATCTAAACTAATAGAAAAATTAATTCTACTTACGAGATAACTATCATCATTAGCGAATTTCAATTTTTCATTTATCCATCCTTTAGTTTCATCACAATCCCTTTCAAATTGTTGAAGTCTATACGAATCTTCAAGAACACTACGTCTTTGTGATGATTTTGCAAGTAATGCTGTACGTCTCTCCAACAACTAAAAGGTAATTTAACTAATAATTAAAATTTCTTTCGAAAAAAATTAGTTTTAATATAATGTACAATTTTAATATTGGATATTTATTATTTACCATTTCACGGCGTTGTGCAACATCTTCAGTGGCATAATGTTGACCTTCAATTAATTTTGTGGCAAATTCATCAAGAGCTTTAATTTTTTCTTCCTGAGCAGCTAAAGATTTTTCAAAGTCTTCATGTTTTTTAATCAACGCTTCAACACTATCTAGTGAATCACCCAAATCTTCATTGGATAAGAAAGCCTATAGAAAATATATTGTACTTTAAAATAACTCTGTTATTTACTATCATGATTCATGGCATAATATCTGTATACTGTGTTAATTAATTATCTGTTCATGTATATTTACTTCTTGTTTGGCCATCCATGTATCAGCTTGCTCAGTATCACGATAAAACAATTGCAAATCCATACATTGTTCATACAATATACGTCTTTCTTCCCATAAAGCTAACAATGAACTCTTCTCACTGATCAAATTACCTAAATTTTCACTAACTAATGTAGGAGCATTTTCACTTTTTAGTATGTGTTCTCCAGATTCCAATGCAATCCGGAAACTATCTTCACGAGCATCAATTTCTCCCTACACAAACAATTAGTATTAATTAAAAATTAAATTTGAAATATAATTATTATTTATATACCTTATGTTCTTGATGCCTTTCAAGTAAAGCTTCAGCACCAGCCACATCCTTTGCTAATTCATCAGAATATATTATTGCCTTCATATCATTAATCCAAGAAGTCAGGTCGCGGAAATCAGCTAAGAAACGTTGAAGTAAGTAAGATTCATCCAACTTTTGTCGACGCTCTTGTGCTTTAGCAGTCAGACGTTCCCAATAAGCAACTATTTCTCCACGCTTATTTTGGATTTGTGAACTATGATCAGCGTGAATTCCACATAAGCGATCTGCTTCTTGACCCAAAATTGAAACTTTATCTTCTAAAGCTGCTAAATCTCTTTCGACTCCTTCATGTTTCCTCTAAAATAATAAAAGATTATACATTTTACTGTAAAAAAATAAGGACTATAGCTAAAAAAATTAAATACAATTAATACATTTATGAACAAAATTATAAGTAAATGTTAAAAATCAAATAAAATTAAAACTAAATATATGCTTTGTATTTCATAAATGACAATAGTATTGCTAACTATATTTTTGCACATACAGAGACACAGTCTTACTGGACTGGCCTCCACTGCCATAATTGCCCTGTTTTCGCCGGGCCCGACGTGTGTGTCCACAGATGAACTGTCTTTTTACAATAATATTATAAGTATATTTATTGTTACGCCTATGCGACGTGCTCTGTTAATGTTTATTCGCAATAAACTGTTTAATTGTGCAACTAAACATCATCACTAACGTGGCATGGTGTAGTGTGAACCCGGCTTTATATGATACTATTTAATATAATACAATAATATAAATAATATTCTTGTAACAAACCTGAAGTGTTTGCACACTAGCTAAATCTCTTCCATAGTCTTCAGAAGACAATATACCATCTTTTTCAGATATCCAAGCTACAGTTTCATCAGCATCACGATTAAAACGCTGTATCTCATGAGCTCCAAATAATCGTTCTTGCCTCATTAAAGTTAATTGCTTAAGCCGAGTCCATGCTTCATTTAAATCCTAAGTACATACATTAAATTTATATACAAAAATAACATAAACAGGAAAGTCGCTAACTTACCTCTTTTTTTTTTAAAATTGTTTCTCTTTCAGGATGTCCTTCTAGAACTAATTTAGAAGCTAAATCATTTACTTCCGTTACACGATATTCTTGTGACGTCATATCTTTTTGAAATTCATCAAATTTACGTTGCAATACTTCTACATGTTCTAGATCAGCACCAAACTCATCAGTAGTAACAAAAGTTTCCTAGACACCATAACAGGTATAATTAATAAGCATATAGAACTATTTTTTTTTTTTATTTAACTCAAATTTATTATTTACCTTATCATTGATCCAAAACATAACCTCATCACATTGTCTTAAGAATTGAACTAAAACCAAAGCTTGCTGTAATTTAACACCCTTTTCAGCCAATTTTGACAAAAGTAAATCCCAATCTTTGTGTAATTGCTCTAAAATTATTTGTAATTTATTATTAATTCCTACCTACGTTAGACTTTTTATAAATGTATTCAAAATTAATTGAAGTTATCTATAAGTATTTATAATACATTTTTAACTTGTTTAAGACATATTTAAATAATATTATACCTAATACCATTAGTTTATAGTTCATACCAGCGTTTCTCAACCTATGGAAAGCTCATAAGTCATGGGAAAAACTCTCTTTATAAAATAAATGGAATGGATCATTCATAATAAATTTATTTGGTTTATTTTAAATTAATAATAATTGTACAAATTAAATTAAATTTTTATGCATTCAATGCTTATTTTATCTCATTTTGTAGTTCCTAATAAAATAAAATTCCATACATGTAGAATACATTGTTGATAATCCAAAAAAGACTGTTATTTGATCAAGTGGTAGATGAAAATTTTTAAAATGTGTAAGTAGTATGCAGATATGAATACTATAGCGGTTCCCACTTCAGTTGAAATACAACAAACAAAGAAAAGGCAGTACAGGGATATAAAAAGGTTGAGAACTGCTGGCTTATGATATAAAAATATAGGAGATAACTTAAGAATTTAATATGACTTTTTTGTATGACATCAAATTATTCAAATTTGAATGTTTCATACAAAAATGTATTAATACAAATTTAACTTACCTAGTCTCTGACGTATTTCTGATGATGCAAAATGATTTTGATTAATCATCCCCATTCCAGTGTTATCCAAAACCACAATTGCATTACTATGTGCAGCAACTTCAGCTTCAAATGCTTGGTGTTTTTGAATTTTAGCCTAAAAATTATAATACATTGATTAAATTGTATGTCAATTTAAAAATTAAATAAGTAATAATAACCTGTAAGTTTGTAGGATCTTTGTAACTTTCATCTGATGCAGCTTGTGTTTTTTCAAGTATCCAAGATTCAAGTTCATCTGCATCTCTTTTAAAATACTGTGAGAACACACAAATTAACATTTCTCTGAATAATTTTAAAAGTGAAATAATTTAATTTTAAATTACTTGAAATCTTCTAGAATCTTCAAGTTTTTCTCTTTTTAAACGGGCTTCTGCCTTGAATTCACTATAGCGATCAAGTACTTGGAAACGACGATTTTGGATATCCTCAGCAGATTCAAGGATTTTCACCTCCTTCGGAATCAAGGGATCCATTTTGAAAATTTCTTAAATATAAAATATTGGTATTTTATTAAAATTAAATTATCTATTTACAATTAAAAATCAGAGAAAACATTTAACAGCAATCATTTTTTTTAATATGTTAATTTAGTATGATAAGTAAATATTGAATATCTAATATAGTAAATAGTGATGATTATTTAAAATAATAATGAATGAAAACTAGTAGATTATCATATTGAGGTTACTGATTTATTGTAAGTATTTACTTATTTATTGTTTACTGATATATCTTGTGATAACTGATATCAGATATACTGTAGTGTAAATAATAAACATAAAATATTTATTAAAATGTATGATGTTCAAGAAAATGATTCAAATTTTAATTATTTCATCTGTTTATAAGTATAAATAATAAAAGTATAGATAATTAAAAATAAATTTGAACTTCAAACTTATTTCTACCTTATTTTAACAACAAAACATCTGAATTTATATACCATCTAGTTAAAAGGAGTTAATAGTTAGGTTATGAGTTTTTATTTGAGTATTCTATAATTTTAAACAGTTCAAACTAAATTTAAATAAATATTAAAACTATCACAAGGTCAAATTCATTATTTACAATAAAAAGTATTAAAATAAAGATACCTAGTTTTTTTACCACTACATTAGAAGATGTAAATTGTCTATTAGTTATTTGAATTTTGATAAAAAATTCACCATTGATTTTATAATTTATTGTTGTTTTAGCTAGGCTATAATTTTTATTTTTAATGTCCAATATTGATGACAGATATTTTAATATTTTTAAGTTTATTATTTTGGTGTAGATTGAGAAACAGAGAGAATCCTCGGTATTACATCCAGTCATCCTCTAAACTAGTTAACATCAAATATAAAGCATTGTAGGATAAAACCAATGTGGGTTAGGCATAAACTAGATAACTGATAAATAACTTTATAAGTCTCAGATAATAATACTTGATAATATGTGTAGATAATTAATTTATTGTTAAGATTATATTGTGATAGGTAGATTGCAGTTAAATATTTTGTCATAATATGTTAAGTGCAATACAACTCTAAATTTATGTAAAACTCTAAAGGGATAGGTATTGACATTTATAAGTAACAAGTCTTTATATTCAGTTATTATTATATATTTGAGAACCTATGATTTTAAAATCTTATAAAATAATATTTATCTAATGAAAAACTAATTCAATTTAAACCTAACTATATTTTGGACTAACTATGTTATATAAAATCAAACACATCTTATTAAGCAAGATACCTGTAATATTAAATTCAACATAATATAGGTAATCACTAATCCCTTAATTATATGACTATTAGACTCTTTCACAAAACATTAATTATTTTTAATAATTAAGTTTTAAAAATAGTAACAACTTAACCTTTACTGAGTCATGCATTGCAAAACCAACACTGATGTCATATTGTTGATTTACAAAAATACAAACCTGAAACCCTATGAACGAAATTAAATGGGTTAACTTTACACAGTCAGTGGGCAGTTATAGTAACTGCAGAACGAATACTAACCAGAAAGAAACTACTAATAGATATCAAGTGCTTATGAAATAGGTAAGTCAATAATAATAATATATTATCGTAGGTAGGTACACATTATAAACAATGACATTATTGTTGTCCAATGGTAGGTCAAATACGATTCGGACTTCCAGCCAGGGACATAAATTACGAGCAAGACCCTTGATCGTGCGGATGTCAGACACCCATAGCCCCATAAAAATGAAAAACGCGAAAATTTTGCAGTAAATGTAATCACCAAGCTGGGTGTGGCAAGAGAAAAAGCGACACGGCTTCGGCGGCGCCGGGATCGATTACACGAAAACATAAAGTCTAATTACCTTGTTCACTCGGCACCAATTACGAGTATGATTTTTGTTTATTTCTCCTTCATACACGAATTGTCATTTCTCGATAAACGTCCGGCTACTTATTGAGTATTGACGCACTGCACGGCTAATTGCGTTATTATAACTGTAGATACGAGCTCAATACGAGAGGAGAGAAAAAAAAACAAACGGATCCCGTTCAATAAACTTGAAACTTCGTCACCGACGGAATTGGATCGTTGGACTGGCGGGGTGCCGGGAGAGAGGGAGCAGCCGCCGCCCGCCGGACAGACCCCCCTCCAGAGTCAGTAGTATGTTCTGTGGTACAAGCCGAGAATACCACGACCAGTGTTACCGCGATAGAGACAGGAGTGGCTAAAAAAAATGAAAACAAATCCATACCCGTTCAAACTTGATTTTATATTTTTATTTTTTATTGTGTTAAATTATTATTATTATATTATATTTCGTAGGTATGTACATTGTACATATGTTTTATATTTCAATAATCGGTTTGTTATTTGAAAAACACAATATTATTATGCTCTGATTCTAGAGATTTGAGAACAACTGTAATCCTGCAGGTCCTGCAGACCTGCTGAATATCACGGTTTTAAATATTCGTACATATTATTATCCTTATAGACTTGAAGAATTTCGTACAAAATGGAGCGTAATCTATTTTGTGGTATCGCTTTTACGGCACCGATTGTATCATTTTGATGTTATCAGAACACAACAATCAACAATATTAACTTTTTAACTATAATATTATAGTATATAGGTACCTAGTATAATATTATCTTTTACAGACGATAATATTATTAATTAATAATTTTAATTATTTTTAGACATTTTTTATGAAATCTAGTACATACAGTGACGTTTTTTAAAAGTATTCCAAATTTAACGAGTGAACAAAATGAGCAATCAAAGCTCAGCGGCTAAAGTAAACTGTTGCTATTATACAGTTAATATAACATAATATTTAAATTAATTAATACTCAATAATTTATATTGTTATGTTTAGGTCGGTGAGATTTTCAGTGCTGCAGGTACCGCATTCAGTAGATTAGGCGAACTAACATTGACATTGCAACCAACAAATGATACTCCTACACCCAACAGGTACCTACAACATAAAATTATATTATTATTATTATTATTTGTTTGCATTTTTGTGATGGTTATTTTTGCATTTGATTACTAATTAGCAAATGGACTGATGACGATATAGAAATGTTACAAAGTGCTGTAAAGAAATTCACCGATGACCTAGCTATTATCTGCGACCAAATCAAACAGCGAACAGTGTAATTATTTTATATTATTGATCAATAATAATAACCTAAAGTCTTTCAAAATGTTTTTGTATTTAATTCAGAGGCTAAAGTGATACTATTTAATGCTAAGTGATATTTTATAAGTTATTAAAACTCAATGCACTTTTAAATTAACTTTTAATTGTAAATAGTTTTAATTTTATATTAAAATATATACGTAATATTTATTAACTGATCTTTATTCTCCTGTTTTCCAATATATTACCTAATTAAACTTTCCAGATCACAAATACATACAACTCTCAAAAGAAAATCTTATGAGAATCGAGCAATTAATCCGGCTGCATTGACAAGAACACCAATGTCCTTAACATCACCAATATCAACAAGTATACTTAGTACAAAATGTAACTCTGCTGATGTGACGTTAAACATGTTAAATGCACCTCAAGAAAATAATTCTGGTTCGGATGATATTCCTAATGAAAATATCAGACACAGTTTCAATTGTGGTGTTGATATTGAATAGCTTAGATCAAATTTAAAACAGATTTACCTGACATACCAATAATTAACTTTAATTAAAAAGTTGTGTTATCAATTACTTGATGGTTACTCATTTAATGGTCTCTTTTTTTCTCCATAGTAGAAATATATATATATATTACTTCCTTTTTTTCTTTCTTTAATTTTAATTTTTATATGTATATTTCTGTTTATTTCAATAAATTATCATGACAAAAGAACAACATTAAAAACTTGAAAAATAATTATGCTGCATTCCTAAATTTGAAATGATAAGTATTGATTTTTATTTCATTGTTCTACAAAACAATACATATGAGGAATGAAAATGTTGGTACTCAATTAAGTTTAGTTTTAGTAAATTTATAATAATAAAATGTATATTTGATTTTTTTTTCTAATTCATATAAGTGTATTTATTAAACTGTCTTGATTTCTAAATTATTCTAAATGTATGTAGCTATAAATTATAATAGGTAGTATAATTATTGTTTATAATATTAATAGGTTTTTGTATGTATATATAAGTAATTAATAAAATTTAAAACAGTATTTATTTAATTTGGTTCTTATGTATTTTAATTCCTAACTACCAATTGTTATAAATATTATATGGATAATTTTTAATTTTAATAAGAATTTCCTAAAGTAGAATAGACTAAATAGAATAAAGTCTAATAGACTATCTACATCTATGGATATTTACGGGGATACATACATTTTGACTATTTGAACTTGATAATTAAATAATATTGGGAATAAGAATAATAATAAATATTATCTTCAAACAATATACATAATGCATCAAAGTGGATTTGACAATTATTAATAACGTAACAATAAACAGTTAATGTTATCTATCCATGTCAATTTTTCAATAGGGTTTTTATGTGGTCTTGTACTCTTATATATATCTTGAATCTCAAAATCTTTTTGTAAGTGTATGTTTCTTATGAATCAAGGGTCATCTGAATTTATTCTTAGGAATTCCTCACTTTATTTTGAAAGATTTGTATTTAATTAATGTGAGAGATCGAGCAAGCATAATTTAGTAGTGGATGTAGAATTAGTTTGTATATTAAAGGCTAGCATTATTTTTGCACTGTAGATTTTTTATTTAGAATAGAGTGTAACATAAAAATGTCTGGAATGCCTGTCAAAGTTTGATTGAAATATTCAAATATGGGGCTGCCACGTTAGCCTTTTGTCCTAAGTTACAACAAGGTATTTTACTAATGATTGCTAACGTATATTTTCGTTTTCAGACTTTCAGATTTTAATTGAGTTGATGTACATAGTTTTTAGAAGCATTAATTTGTATTTTTTAATTTTTACACAATTTCGATAAGGTGACAGGTGTTTATATAATCTTGCAGGTTTATAGTTATCAGTATATTCTCTTCAATATTTCGTGATTCACTGTAGAAAGGTAGGTACCTACTAGATAGTTGTCTCGTCTGTGAAGAGGTCTACAAATATTTGTTCGAGGTCATTATGTATTATGTATGGAGGTAACTAAGGAAAGTTAGAAAATCAGATAGATATTAAATAATACATGGAGGATTGAGGTACACACCAAATAATCTAGATTTGAGGTCAGATGTACTGTAATTTATTTTGACGGAAAACTGTCTGTTTAGTAGAAATTATTTTTTAATGTTAAATAGGAATTTTGGGGTGTTTATAACTTGACGTTTCATATTATGAGACCCTCGTGTCACACTTTATCAAACATCTTTCAACCTTTGATGTCTTTAAAAACAGCTCCTGCAGTATGGCAGGGTTTTTCAAATGAAAAACTTACCTATGTATTCGGTTGACGTTGACGGTAATGTGAAAAGTTGTTAGGCAGTCGAGTGGTTAAATCAAGAACCAAATAGACATTTTGGAATAGATTCCACGATGCTCAAAGCCTCAAATAATCAAGTAATCTGGTGTGTATGACATTTTCAAATATTTTTGACAGTAATTAATAATATACATAGGTAATTCATTTTAAACTGATTTTTTTTTTTCATTCTAAAAATATCAGGGGTTTTTTGGGGTTAAGACAAGTTAAGCACCGCTTCACTTTGATACACACGTTTTGACCACATTGATTAAATATACTAAATATATATTGAATCAATAACTTGTATTTTCAAAAATTAAAAAATATTTGTTTACTTTATATTAGTACCTACTATTTTTAATTTTATTCGTTTACTTTAATTTAAAATATTTAATAATCCATATTCATATATCAGATGATTCAGATGCATTAGATAAACAACATTTTGGAATATTTTTTTTATTTATTTTGGTACAGAAGCTAACTTGCACGAAGAGCGAGAATGGCGCGCGTCCCTATAAGGTAATATATCCTTTGCCGTTTTTAATACCGTCCTCCGTTAGAGGCACGACATTCGACAGAGGCGGTAGTCATCGCCGCCTATAAGATAATGCAAGCGAGATGCGTCTATAGTGTCTATACTATAGACATTTACGTAATTTAGTGTAATATTAAGTAAATTTAAATAAATAATTGACACATTTTTGTTTTAACTCATTTAATTAGCATAAAATAAGAATTTAGACAAGTTAATTTAACATCAATGTAACTTGAGTACCTACCATTTAGGTGAGTTAATTTGCTCTAAATTGATGACTTATAAAGTTGAAGCCTTTACTGTAGCTCTGTAGCTTCAATTATATAAATAATAAAAATAAATATATAATACTTCATATTGTTTTATAGGTACTTACCTATAGATATTGTACAGGTGAGGACAGTTTAAAATACACTTGTTTTACTAGTTACACATTCTTTTTCAAAAAATTGGATCAAAGTATTTTTGCAGAAAAATTTCATTAAAATTAACTTAATTTAAAGTATAAAATAATTATTAGTTCAGGCATTAGTGCTTGCTGTTTTCTAGTGACTAATATTATATAGATTCTATATCCTATGAAACGATATTACAGTAAAATATATCTGTACTACTGTACTCAGTAGATTTTAAACACATCATTTCAGTAACCGTATCATACCGAATCATTTCGGTTTTTCGGTATACCGAATCATTTCGGTTTTACGGTATACCGAATCATTTCGGTTTTTCGGTATACCGAATCATTTCGGTTTTACGGTATACCGAATCATTTCGGTTTTTCGGTATACCGAATCATTTCGGTTTTACGGTATACCGTTTCAAACCGGTATTAAAATCAATACCGTAATTCCGAAAATAATTTTAATACCGTCAGCCCTAGTCTATAGGCACAAACGCGTAAACACGTAAAATAGTGTAAATGGCGCTTGCGCAAAACACCGACCGAGTCGATCAACAATTACCGCCTCTAAACGCTGTCCATCGGATGTCCGGACTCCTAACCTAACCTAACCGGACACGATGTATACACAGCGATTTCTATATAATACTCATAATAGTGTATAGACAGAAGTCTGTTGATGTTTACAGCCTAGCGACACGTTAGGTGGAGGACTGCTCTCACTCAGCTGGGCGCCGTTGTCACTGCTTTGCGGGCACCCCCGACACGGCCGTCGCTCGTCTTGTGATTTAATCATGACTAGGTTCTGGCTAATCTTTCATCGATGATCCATATCCATTAATCATTATCCATAAATTTAAATTTTGAAGAACGCTTCAACATATAATACATGATACATCACCTGTTCCTGTGTTAGAGTAATATACAATAATGTATTTAATGTTTAGTCACTTTATGTAAAATACAATATGTCAAAACCACCACTGAAAACAGAATAATATCTTAACTTATTATGATATGACCTGTAATACAATTCACTGTAAATAATAAATCTATGCAAAATTGAAATGTTTTTAAAAATCACAAACTAAATATTATTTTGTTGACATCTGTAGTCTAAGTAAGTAAATATCTCTATTAATGATGATAGTTGCGATTTGCTTGCTGAACGAGCAACACGTATGTTTTTCGCTTTCGGGTGCGTACTTGTGCGTCGTGTTATTTTCAGAAATTTTAAATTAATCAAAAATGCTTACCACGCAGACAGTACGTTGGTAAGCGTTCACATAATATAATTAAGTAGGCCACACGTGCAACGACGAATCGGTGGTTCCCTGCACAATTGCGAGCTGCAGTGCACTGCCATGGACGTAGATGGGCTGACGTATGCAGAAATGCATAATGTAATGACCGAGGAAATGCAAATTAATGAACAACTCCGTCATGAAGTGGCAGAATTACAGGCAGGTCAAAAATTATTACAACTTAAAAATTACAAATTGTTATTGGAAGCTAAAAGTTTTCGGGAACGTAGCTGCAATAGCTACCTCTGCTGCAGTGGCGCCACCAGCATTTTCAAGTAGGGGAGGGGTCCATACTTGTTAGAACCTTCATACTATTTGGGTAGTATACCTATATATATACTAGATATATTAACTAGTTAATAGATCTATATAAATACCTTCCCATTATAGGTATCGCCCAGTATCGGGTCTAGACCTTGGTTAGGCCACTGATTTTGCGTTACAAAAAAAAACAACAAAATTCCAACTAGCATCGATACTCAAAAAGTATATATAAACCTCATGGTGAAGCACCGTGTATAGCGGGACTCGGGGACTACTGGCCCCACGGTTCACATATTATAAAAAAAAATCAATATTTGTCAATATATATATATATATATATTTATATCTACATCTTCAAAATAATAATTTTATTTCTAACAAATTAAGTGAGGTAGATAAACGTTATTTTCGATATTAATATCAGAGAAAATGTGTAGGTTAACTGGTGTCTAATTAACGATAGGTATGTATCAGTATATGAACGTTATGATAATGGCTTGATCCATAGATTGTGCATGACGATATATTGGACAAAGTGTATTGTAAAAACGCTGTAGATAGCAACATTGTTTTACCAATAAATTCAGTTATTGATCAGAATTCGAAAGATACTTTTTTATCTATCAGGCCTACCTATCAGGCTCCCGTGACCATTATCGAAACCTTGTGCTTCTTTACCTCCACCAATAACTATGAAATATTCAAATGTGTGAAAAACTTTAATAATTTAAAACAATAAAATACTAACGTGAAGAACCAGCAGGATATGAACGGAAATTCAAAGTTTTATCAAATAATGAGACAATAATAAGAAAATAATAAGTTCTAACAATAAATAAAAACGAATTCAGAACCATGATAAAAATACAAGAAGAAAATAATATTGTATACCTACCTAACCATCGATTTTAGTTAAAAAATGAAAAACCATTTCTAGTTGTGTTACAGGGTATACAATATTATTTCATTATTTATTAATGAATCAGATTAGGAAATAGGAAATAATAAAAAACGAATTGTACAACCAAGGTTATGAAGTAATGAAATATCAAAGTATCCAATATACAGATTAAGAAAAAATCTGACCCATAAAATAAAATTAGTGAATGGACCCACATTATAAGGCTACCATTATTCTTCGTAGATCTAAAACTACAAGATAATAATATAAGGACATGTATAATATAAAATAGATATACCATCAGGTAACAAAAATAGAACCTGCAAAAAAATTTGAAATTAATTAAATTGAAATATTGAATGACTAACTAATCTAACTATAACAACGTCATCAAAACCACAAGATGGGTAAAACCTGAAATATCAACAAGAGTAAACCGCGAAATTACCCACCTATTGGAAGTCAGGGAATTACTAAAAGAAAAGCGCAAAACACGGAAAAAATATGGCAGCAAACGAGAGATCCTCCGGATAAAATTATTTGGAACCGCACTAGTAAACTCTTACATGACAAAATAAAATAAGTCAAAAACGCAAAGATCAAATCTTACTAGAGTGATCTTTCTACAACGAAAGACATAGAAGGCTATACAAGACGAATGAAACCCTAGAATCTATGCAGTATGCACCACCAATTCGCAAAATAGATGCCAGATGGATCATGGGCGCGCCGGGACCAAGATAAAGCCGAATTGTACGGAATATATGTATAAATAAGGTCACCTATGATCCACAACCCAGGTTCATTTTTCATTTATATTTATCTGAATTATTTCGTTATTAAAATAATATGTTTTTATGCTTTTAAATTATAAATTAATGTCATACGGCTATGGCTAATAGCGGCACGCGGTTATCGTTCGTATTTCATAATTTTATTAAATTAAGGTTAAATTAAGAATGATAACTGCTAAATAATTGATATGTACTTAGACGACAGCCAACATTAGTCTATACTTGCTTTAGTAGGTTTATCGTATACGCACAATAATATGCTATATTTAATATTAATGAACGCATAATTATATAGGGTCCATTAAAACCTTCTTGAAGAATGTATAAAAAAAATAAACAAATTAAATGAAAACTATTCTGTAACAGGTGGCAGTTATCGGTTATAACAATAATAATTTTCAATTTAATTGATTTAAACACAATATTATATTTGTAAAATATTATGCATTGTGCATAATATTTTACGCAATTAAAAAGAATTCACCAAAAATTACTATGGAAAACTTGCATATTTACAGTCACCTAGATAGCTTATCACTTATCGAGACAATTATGTGAAAACAAGATAATTTGACGGCTTTACCGATTATATATTATATAGTTGTGTACTCCTATTCGTATATATATAACTATACTTATCAAGGCCGTAACTGAAACAAAATTTAGGGGGTACAACAATTTTTAAATATAGATACTGGACACTCATCATTTTTATGTTCTAAATATAAAAACCTTTATTCTCGTTATTACTGCATTTTTACAAAAATATAAAATTAGGTATTCTTAATTAAATAGTCAATAGACAATATTCACGCAGCTAGTTTTAAAAAAATTCGGAGGGTCCAGACCCCTGGACATAAACAGACATTTGGTGAAATTACTATGGGTGAGACGCACTGAGCGTTATATGTTCATATTACACCTATAGTCAATACTGTACTTGAGTGTCTTGAGCCATGCGTCATTATTAATTTTTTAGATATAACTTTATTATAAAATGTGTATTGCTAAGCACTCAATGTCCCAATGCGATGAAAAATAAAAAAACTTAAAATTCGTCGATTATGGCGACTAACGATTTTTGAATTATTTACAGTAAAACCCTTTTTGGCTTTTTAAATCATAATTAATTAAAAAATAGCATATTATTACGTAATTTTATTGAAAACGAGACTACCGCGATGCGGACGACTGCAGATTGCAGAATCTATACTAATGACGGTTATTATTATTACATTAATTATGATCGTTCCAAGTTATGATATTAAGTTCGTAAAATAGTACGAATTTAATTTAATTTTAGCACAAAATATTTTTTATTTTATATTTTACAGTTATTGAAAATACATTTTACAACTTTACAAATTATTGTATATTTAGACTCTCTATAATTTTGAGGGCCAGGAAGGGCTAAACCGCTTAGGCCTGTACTTAACCATGGGTTACGGCCTTACTACTTATATATAATGATAGTTATAGGTACTTAAAATGTACAAAAATTAAATTATTTTATTTATCTACGTGGCTTTAGTGGCTATATTACGTATATTGTATATTTAATAAATGGAACTGTATAGCGATTACACAAATAAATAATAATACATAACAATTATCAACTAACAATCGTACCCACAAAGTTAATATTTATATTTTGAAATTTGCGATTCTTTTCGCGCTTTCCCAAAGGAAACGTTCTTCAGCCGTCGGTTGGTACCGGAACATTTTGCCTTTGTTCGTCACTACTACGTGTGGCGGCACCATCATCAGGTACCTGTTCACATCTTTGGCATATTCAACCGGTGGCGCGGCAACGCAATAACAGAACAGTTCGTGAAAGTATCCGAATGTGGACCACAGGGCAACCACCGAAACGGCGACCGTTAACGTCCAGAACCGGACGAAACCATTGAACTGCTCGAGGACAGCTAACGTTTCCTGTTCTGTGACAGCTTTCCGGTACTGGAGCCACAGACATTGCGCACTTCGCCAACCCATGTGCAAATATCCGACGGCTGCAGCAGCTTTCATGACACGGGGTCTACCTGCATCTTGCAAGTAACCGTCTACGATCGTTTTAGTCGTCTTTTCCTCGTAATAATAACTATGATTCGTCACCACTGTCACCGCCTCTTCACCACTTGTCACCACCGAAGCTGCCAATCTATCCCGTATCTCGAAAATGCCACGATTCCCTACCTCTACCGACGTGTAGTCCACCGCCGCCGCAGCCTCGTCTAGGGATTCGATTCCTACTGGTACTGCACGTAGATATGTATTATTATTATTATTATTATTATTATTATAAGAAGAAGAACCTTACTAAACATAATCATAGTTATATTATTAAATACGTATACGCGGTATACTAGGAAAATATAAAAAGTAATATTATGTGACTTCTATAACTACTATAATACATTATACTAGGTGTACCGCCTGCAGGCGTTGCCCGTGTCAGAGATTTGCTTTTTAAATATATTTGTAAAAAAGTGGCCAAGTGGGTTCCGCTCTGCTGTACATAGTGTCGTTTAGGTCACTGTAGAATTTTAATTCAATGAAATAAAATTATTGTATAGTGTCGTATACTATAAACGATTATGAGCGAAGACGGTCTGTCAGCCTATATTATATTATTAAATATATTTTATGATATTATTGATATTAAAGACGGGAAGACTGTACATAGTTATAGAGATGTGGAAGCAGTGGAAACTGAAGCACAATGAAACAGAAACAGATGGAGGGCTGGTCTTGAGGGTCGTTACGTTAGGTTTTGCGTAACAATTCTCATTTTTTTGTTTTGTTTTCTGACGTACTTATTTGATAACTATTTACTTATTTTTGTCCACCCAAATTTCTTTCACTTTCCTATCAGAAAAGATGCTGAAGTAGAAAATCGGAGTATTTTAGTCCTTAAAAGGGGGATGACAACCAGAAAAAAAACACATCATTATAATAAATCAATATATTCTTTCGCTCCGCTCAGAATCTAAAAATACCATATTTATACTAATTATAATATTAATATATTACTAATATAATATGTAATCAATGTCAATCATTTAAATAAATAAATTAAAATGTTCTTTTTTCGTGAGCTAAAAAAAACTTATGTGTGAGCTGCCTTTAAGGCTCTAACTTTTAGGGGTTGAAAAATTAAGCTATAAATACACTCCAATTCTCAAGGAATTTATTGATATAACTTTAATTTTAAAACGATCCAGTAATTTTTAAGTCTATTAATTACAGATAGATCAATGTTCATTTATATATATATCATACCGTAGATAGACTACAGAGATAAATAGCTTATCCCTGCCTATTCCCCTATCTGGAAGTCGAATCTCAGAAATATGATACACAATACATACTATATAATATATTTCGTTATAGTATTTTAACCAGCATGACAGCATATATTATCAATTTATTATCATTTTAATAATATGATGGTATCAAATATCAATTATTAATACCAACTTATATCTATATCATGGATACAATTAATTTAAAAATAACAACCACTTTTAATTAGAGACTATATTTTTCTGTAATTCAAGAGTAATAATAATATACTTATATACCTAATAATAATTATTATGTATAACAACATTTCTTGTATTTTTTGTAAATATAAAAATCAATTCAATACTTTATAGAATTATGAAATGTTAGGATAATATTATAGTATTAATAGGTACTAATTTTAATTAATTAATATCATAGTATACGTCTATAATATAGAACTAGTTATCATATATTTAGGAGATGTCCCTCCGGGTGGTATCAAATTTCGCCGGCCAGGACCTTATCATTTGGCCAGATGGATGGCAAAAGGTATATATTGCCTAAAAATTATATTATTTCAGAACCAATTCAAATTAAGTGCAGTTGAAAAAAAAAGCTTTACAAACCATTTGCTGTTTTATTATAAAGTGTTACACAGAATCTTGGTTTACAGCCCCAGATGTAGTGCAAGCACCACTCAATGATATACAATTTATAAAAAAACTTCATTCTTATAAAAAGGACGATAAAATTATTGCAGAAATAGCTTTAAATAAGTTTTTAAACCATTTATGGTATCTTAATGAAGAGTGTGTAGCTTTCAGTTTATTTGATGACAGAATTAATGTAAGACAAAAACGTAACATGGTTCAAAAAATATTGGAAGAAGATAAAGAAGAAGAAAAAGAAGTACAAAAGAAATTTATAAAATAATTATAAAATAATAATTACGTTGTTTTTGGTTCTTCGTGGTGGTAAAAAAGAGTTATTTAATAAAATATTTCATAAATCCTACTGCAAAAACAAAGTTATTGGTCTAATACAAATTGTACTTATAAATTTATTCTAGAAAATTATATTTTAAACATTTTTTATATAAAAAACTTTATCGTAATTTCAACCATACGTCAAATATATTAGAATAACAATAGAAAAATCAAATTTTCCAAATAAGTATGAAATCGGGTTATTTAACGAATTCTCGGAAAATAAAGGATTTACAAGAAATTTTGTAAGAACATTTCTTGTAGGTAATATAATATTCTATAATTAAAGTCCTATACATTTTTATGTGGGACTTATAGTTTTTGATTAAAATTTGAAAAACAGAAAATTAACCCTCATTAGTCATTTTTCAATCCTTTTGCGGCACGTGAAGGGGGTGAGATATCATCACAAAATTTAACCTAAATTACTATCTTATAGTAATGAACAAAATGGACGGGTGCTCGATAAAAAATATTTTAATTTTTTTTTCATCACCTATATATAAGGACCACCCTAGTCTATATATACGTACTATATAATATCGTATATACGCACTTATATATACGCTATAGGTTGGTAATTGCTATTATAGCCTATAGCCGGTCTACTATAGTCTATATATTCATATATCACATTATCACATATGGGGCGTCATTTCAACTCTTTGCAAGATATACTTAACAAGGCAGGGGAAAAAATTTCAGCTAGTCAATATATTATAATTAGACCACGGATTATATGCAGTGAAAATACTCTTAACAAGGGTGCCCAATTTATTTTGGAAGCGGGCTATAATTGCAATTACATTTAGCTGGCGGGCCATGTTATGAACAAGACTTTCTTACACTTATAAATTATAATTCATCTAAAATTCTATTTTCAATAGATACTTAACTAGATAGGACAGATAGATATTTAAATTAAACAACATTTTAAATTTCACATGTTTTAATTTTAATTTTTAATAATATTTAAAAAAAAAACATCAGTGAGACCTATGAAGAGACTTATTAGCTAATAATTTTTCAATATCTGGTGATAAATCTGATGTTGATAACAACATCAAATCTGAAATATGAGGCGCAGTTAACGAACTACGATATTTATTTTTGACATATGTAAGAGTAGAAAAAGCTTTTTCGCAAATATATGTTGATCCAAATCTGCTTGAAATCTGCAAGGCAAGATCACACGTTGCAAGAAAGTCTTCTTTTGGTACTAATTTCCAAAATTTTAATAAATTTTCTGAAGACTGCAGCTGTGGTTGTGATGATACAATTTCGGTAAATATCTTCTTCAAGGAAACGTGGTTTTGAATTTCTGTGATTTCCAACTGGATATTGCATGAATATTTTTGTATTTCACTAAAAGTGATTGAAAATGGGTTCATGAAAAACAAAATGTTATTTTTGTCCTTCTCAAAATCCTGAAATCTGTTCTCAAAAGACTGCAACAATAATTGAATTTGTGTTTGATATTTCGAACTATAGAGTATAGATAGTATAGACTATAGATGTTGGCGGGCAAATCCAAAAGCGTTGACGGGCCTGGGTTTGGGCACCCTTGCTCTATAATATGCAGCATAAAATAAAAAAATATGCATAGACTATGTTAAATATGCACTAAAAATTAAATTTAAAAAAAAATACGAACCTTACCGAAAAGAACCGGTTTTGGAACCAGAACCTTTTGAATATTGAGAACCGAAACCTCACCAAAACCCTTATTTAAATTAATTTTAATACCGGAATCCTCACCGGAACCCTTATTTAAATTTATTTAAAAACCTGAACCTTACCGGACCCGATGATACTTTCTCTTTTCAAATTTGTTTACATATGTATGAAACCAAAACAGGCAACGATTTTTACATTTTTTGAGAACCAAAAAGAAACCAAAACCTTTGTTTTTGTTTTTTTAAAAACCGAAAAGAAACCAAAATCTTAATTTTTGTTTTTCTGGGAACCGAACCGGAACCGGAATCGAAACCGAAACCGTAAAAATCATCAAGGTTCCAACTTTTAACACATTTAATCAGAGTGTTTTTATAATTTTAAATTTATTTAAATACGATGGTATGCCATTAACATCACGAATCAATGAAATATACATACTAGCTTGGTAAAAAAGGCGATTATATGCAATTGCATAATATGCAGATATGCAAATTCATATAATCCGCGGTCTAATTATAATATTATGCTATATAATATAGTTATTAACACTTTTTCGATACACTCGAAAATTGAAATATTTATATTTTGCATCTAAATTTCTATCAATTTAATATATTATGAATATGGTGTATAGGTACTAAATAGTAATACTAACTTAGTACTTAAATTATTGAAATTAAAATTGCATTATTTATAGAAACTATATATTATTTTAAATATATTGTTGGTAAATAAAACGAACCCTGAAATCTTCAGCGATAGTCACACATAAAATATTCAATGATACAAATCAAACATTATTATATTTCATTTAAATAATACCACATTGCCATTATTTCCAATATTTAAAACCAATTAAGAAAAAAATTATTTTTGGCCGGCGTAGAAAAGTTATAGTCATCCTAAAATACAATCTTGATATGATAAGTATGCTACCCTACAATATACCTCAAATGACGCCCCTGTTATCACGTATAAGTGGTAGATCTTAAACATTATATTATTATATTGTGTAAAGTAATAACTCATAATTAGTTCGAAACTTCGAATCTTTGCTAACCACCGTGATCGATCCTGAACGGCTGCTGCAAGGAATGGTCTGCCGATTTTGAACGGTCTTCGCGGCGTCGCTGGCGTAATGAATTCAACTTCTCGAAAAACGCTGTCATTTTTTCGGCTGAAACGACGTCATCAGCTTGTACTGGTGGTAGGTCGTCTGTCTCGTCGTCATCATCATCTACGTCGTCCGTCCAATTAAACGTATTTGAATCATCTTCACCGTGGTAAACATCAATGGATTTCGGCACCCAGCAACAGGTCGGCGGCACGAAATACGTTTGTACCGCGATAATTATTACTATTATACGAGAAACGTCGTCTGTACCATAGTGATATCCGCCGATGACGGTCATAGTCGCAAGTCAATAATGCAATATAAATAAATAATATAATGTTTACCGAGTATTTATGATGTAGACAAAAACATTACACGATGCACCTCTAAAAGTAAATATTATAAAAATGATTACTGATTAGCATAAAAACTTGACAAAATGATATGATTATTATCGTGGATTTTCATTCAATGAGGATAAACGTGTGTAATTTTGATACTATATAGATCGAAATGCTGCAGGTACCTCGTAATATTTGGTATTCCGTGTTTACGCGTAGCTATGTAATTTCCAATATTTTTGATAAAATATAACGTGTAAAAAACATAAAATAACAACTTAATAGGTACCTACAAATAAACTGGCCACATTGTGTAAAATAAAATAATGAAATTGTAAAAGAAATACCTAATATAGATTATGGTGTATTATTATTTTTTTCTCGTGTCTGCAGGCAACATATTTATTTATAATTAGATATTTAAATATTTAACAATTTTTTTTCAGAAAAAATACAATTATAATAAGTATAGTTAATAAATGCATCATTAGTTATTGATACAATTTAATAACAATATATTGATAGTTCATATAGTTTTAAATTCCTGGTTTTTAAAACGTATGGACTATTAATTACGTATATGAATAAATATATATAATAATATAGGTATATATAGGATATAATTTTTCCAAATAGTGTGATAAAACCCCTTAACTCCTCTCCTCCTGGGGCCTGGATCCACGAATGATAGGTAAGTACAGCACATTTTTGATAAAAGTTATGCACTTTTAATTTGTTACCTATACTATATCGTATTACCACCAAAACTGTACTATAATAAATAATCAAGTTTCATTGGACACAAACCCAATATATATATACACTACGGTCAATATATCTAGCTTTCATTTTTTTATCAATCATCATTCATCATTTCGTATTTATTTGATTTACGTATATCTTAATTTTAGATTCAGAGCGGAGCGATTAATGAATTGATTTTACAATGGGTTTTTTTTAGATTCTGAGTGGAGCGATGAATGTATTGATTTTACAATGATGTGTGTTTTTATTTTAATTTTTATAATTTTTTTATTTTTGTGTCTGTCATCACCTTTTAGAACAGTAAAAATGCTTCGATTTTCTTCAATAGTACCTTTTCTGATAGGAAATTAAATCTAGTTGGTACTTTAGGGGGTACAAAATAAAAAAATTGCGCAGGGAAAAACAATATAAAAATTAAGGAAAAACGAGAATTTTTACGCAAAATGGTATATTTTGACATGGTTTTCGACAAAATAGATTTTGATTTAAGGTGTAACTCTAAAACAAATGACTATATACATGACATTTTCACTGATTGTTTATACTAACATTTTCTATATCCGATACAATTTTCAAAATATTTTAACTTGTTTTGAACTGTTTACGAACGTATACTTATATTGTCCTATTCAGTTTCCAATATATTTAGTTTTTTGTTCTGTATGAAAGTCAAAAAAATGTTAACATTGACATTTAATTTACAATACAAAAAAAAACTAAAAAATTAAAAACTGAGAATGTCCGTAAACAGCTCAAAACGAGTCAATATATTTAGACAATGTTATCAAGTAGAAATGTATGTAGGAATTGTTAATATAAACATATGATATAAACGTATAGTCAAGTGTTTACGGTATTATTTGTTTTTGAATTACAACAAAAGAAGATAATCTCTACATGAGAAATTGACTGATGAATATCCAATGTTGCAGTAAAAATTTGAACTTCCAACACTTATAAAAATGTAATTGGACTTTCTTATAGACATTTTTTTTTTTTTGATAAGGGTAGGTATATAGACAAACTTATAAGGAATATTGAATTACATTTCAAACTCTAGATTTTAAAAGAAACATTTTTATGAATTTCTAACTCAAAATAATTTGCACATTTTCTTGATTTTTACGTATATTTTCTCAAAATTTGAACTTTAAATGCTTATAAAAAAAAATTGTA
The DNA here is from genome assembly GCA_027563435.1 of Nasonovia ribisnigri. Classification (NCBI taxonomy): domain Eukaryota; kingdom Metazoa; phylum Arthropoda; class Insecta; order Hemiptera; family Aphididae; genus Nasonovia; species Nasonovia ribisnigri. The sequence goes on from JANEHU010000618.1 coordinate 70,488, forward strand.
AATATGGATTTTTCATATTTTTCAACTGTCGTTGTAACAATATATAAGGCTCCTTGTATTACATTTTCAAGCTTTTTTACTCAAAAAATAATCTATAATAATTTTATTGACATTCATAGAAAAAAATTGGAGTTCAAAACAAATCAAAATATTTTAAAAATGGTATCGTGTATAGAAATTTGAGTGAAAATATCATGTATCTACAGTCATTTGTTTTAGAGTTATACCAAAAACCAATATCGATTTTGTTGAAACCCGATTTTACGTAAAACTTCTCGTTTTTCCTTAATTTTTATTTTGTATTTCCCTGCGCTTTTGAAAACTATAAGGAATTTATTTTACTTTTGACCCCCCCCCCCCTAAGTACCAACTAGATTAATTTTTCTATCAGAAAAGATACTGTTGAAGAAAATTCAAGCATTTTTACTGTCCTAAAAAGTGATGACAGACACAAAAATAAAACACACATCATTGTAAAATCAATACATTATTAATTACTCTACTCAGAATCTAAAATGATTATGTAGTTAAAAATTTATAAAATGATCAACTTTTTATAGCTAAGAATTGAAAATGTAAAACAAGATTCCATATTAATCGATAAATAAATAACTTTATTCACAATAATATACCATCAAATATATACTTAGTAATATCAATATATCATATAGCAGGCTGACTATATATGGTCTTCGCTCAGAATCGTTTTTCGTATACAATGATATTATATCATTGAATTCAAATTTAACACCATCCATTTCAGGGACCCACTTATAATACTTACTGTACGTCTGTACAGTATAGATCGACACCCACTTATCCACCTTTTTTAAATATTCTTTGCGGTGTCAAGGCCGTAACTGGAACAAGTTTTTTGGATGGATTTAAAACCAAAATATGTATTTTTATAATGTAAAAACAATCACCTAACTTAAAAAAAATGTGTATAATATTTTGAAAATACATCTAAATAAGTCCAACTGTCTTTTTTAGTTTTACGAAACGATCGATCACATTATCTGGATTGATTTCAGTTTGTCTGTGCACACTCCATGTAGGCGTGCGCATAGTTTCAAATCAGGGGCGGTGAAGATTTTTACCAGCCCATTTTTTCATACAACCAGCTTATACATGTGACCAGGGGGACGGTGCTAATGAAATTAATATTATTGTGTACTTACTACATGTCTGCATTGTTATGATGGGACATATAGCCACACGGGAAAGTTTTTGATCAATTATAATATTAGATATACGCCTTGTAAGTCTTTTGAATGTTAATAATAATTATAATATACTGTGGTCCGTTGTTAAAATTCAAAGATAGACCTATTTAAACACAAAAAAGATTAGCTTCGTAATTCAATAAACTTTTTAGATAACTAAGTTATTTTTTATTTAGTATTATACGATGGTCCAGCTTAGACAGTTGGGCTTGTTCAGCCCTTAAAAATCTAGTCGATCCGTTTAAGGGCAGCAAAAGTATGCCGACGGGATTAACGTAGTCGTCAAGGTCTTATGCAAACTAATAAGACGTTTGTCTGATTTATAAAATCTAGTTGTGAAAAAAAAATAACTAATTATACATTTGATGAAAACGTTTTTGATGGTCATTAAAAAGGCCTTTTTTCATAACACTGCGTGCCAAACTTAGTTAAAATTGAAAATTATGTGCAACTATTTGTAGATTATCTATGTAATTTGTTTTATTACATGCGGGGCAATGAGAGCCGGTGAATTTATTTGAATAGGAAATAAAAGCATTTCTTATACACTGTGGCTACTAGCTAGTGCAGTATAGCAATGCACTATGCAGGGAGTGTTAAATGATAGAATTTAGTTATCATAGCACCAAATAAATGAAATGTCATTAAATTTATTCTGTGTTATTAGTACAGAATATATAGATTATAATTATTAGGGATTAAGTGGTTTAATGGAAAATGATAAATCGAAATTATGTACCTAACCAAATTATTGTTGATAAAATATTTATATACTTTCTATCAATATCATGCTTTAATTTATGCTAGTTAGCCTAGTTAGTTCAACTTGGTTGTTTCTGCAGGACTTTCTGAAAGAGGTAGGTATTGAATCTGTGAATTTAGAAATTGAATATACGTTTGGTAGATATAGCTTTTGAATGTTGGCAACTTTTTTAAACTAAATAAAACTACATAATTAAATTACCTTTATCTGTATGAAATATAAATATTAAATTTGCTCTTTTTTACGGAATTACCTAATTATTACAGTGCAATTAGTTTAATGGAGAGACTATGGAACATAAACATATTGTATATATCAAACAGAGATTGTACAAAAATAAAAATAATTTCATGAAAAAGGGTCCGCGTCTATTAAAAACTAAATTGCATACTATTGTCATTTGAGCTGTACATTTATACCTACTTTATACTTTATTGAAATTAAATAAAAAGTACAAAACTACGAAGTGATAACATTGTCAATTGTTTTAACCTAATGCATCAACAAAATAAAACCTTGGTAATTTAATAACCTTATGTACAGATTATATTATAACATATCATAGTATCATACTACCATAATATAAACATTTGAATGGAATGTCGAAGAACATTGAAATTTAAAGCTGAGAACCGTACAATCTAGGTTATCATTTGTTTCTGTATATTTTGTATAGGTTCGTTCATTGGGTATTTAGATTTTAGACAAATCGGATATCATATTATCTTACAACAATCGTGATGAATCATAAATAAAAAATGGTGACATATTTTTTAATCTATAAATGAAAACAATATTGAGGACGATATTAATACCTATAATATAATCAGCATCGTAGTTGGTAATCCTATTATGGTTGCGTGCTTGCGTACGCCTAGCACTCTTACCTGTTGGTTGTTCGGTTTAGGTATATCTATTCAAAATCCACACAACGTTTGATCACTCGATATCCTAAAATAGATACACCATTTGCTGTCTGGGCATTAAAATGAAAGAAGTTATGTATAATATTAAGAAAATATATAAGTCATGTACCTAACAGGTTTGGAAAATAATTTTTCTGAGTGCATCCAAATTATGGTTTTTAAAAAAAGCCGAAGTCCAGAAAACTTTTTTTCTGTTGCTTAGCAAGTTATTTTAGGTCCTCAGTCCATACAGACAAAAAATAATAAAAAAAAGTTCAGCATTAAATCAATATATTTTTGGCGGTATTTCCTCTACGCTGCCTTATTGCCGACCTCTGGCCTCTGGGCCCTGGCATATAATGTTAAACTAAATTATAGGCAATACCTATAGGTACTATAGGTACTAATTAATTATAATAATTAATATAATACTATAAAATATTATACTCCTTAAAATACACGAGAATCACGTATTATTTTAAATTTTTATAATAATTAGTAAAATAATAATATAAATAAAATTATATTACGAAAAAGATTTTAAAAAAAATTATTTTTTATATTATATAAGATAAGTATTGATTTTACATTTATTATTTTCATAATAGCATTATTCTGTTAAAATTGTAGTTAAATATAAATTTTGTATTTTCACTTTTCAGTACGCGTTTTTACGTAAATGATAAAAACATCATCTTGTTTCTAAATCAAATGTGTAAATGGTCTCTAGTAAATTGATTTAAAGTATATAGAGCTATTAAAACAATTAGAAAAATGAATAATAAGTAATACAGTTTTTTCCAATAATTCTTTACGAACTATAATTTTATAATAATATAGTTATGATAAAGGTAAATGCATAATTAGTAATAATATATATAGATATAAATATATATTAAATAATATAATATTTTAAATACATTTTTCTCCGAACTTTTTTACCATTTACCAAATAAAATACTATCTAATAAATAATAATTAAAACATATTTTAGTCAAATTGTATTCCCTTGAATAACAAATTTCCATTATTTTTATTTTTGGAATGACGCTATTACAGTTTTTTGTTTTAAATAATGTTCATAATATAATAATGTATATCTCACATAAAATATAAATGGTTTATGTACATAAAATACCTACATAGGAATATATTTATTATAGACTACGGTGCTGAAACGTGCTAACCACGTGTTAGGTATTTTTAAAAATAGAGTCTAAACAACGTGTCACATTTTGGGATAAAATGACCTAACGGCCAAACGTGTTATAGTCATAATATATTATGTTATCTATACTAAATTGCCACAATTGACAATTTTCAAAATGTAAAATTAAAATCGAAATCGTGTGGGAATCCCTTATACCATTCAAAATTTGATTTTACCTACATTAACTACGGCGTCGTGAAAAAATAATACATTTGCTGTGCATGTTGCCACGCGGGAACAGGCGAGAAACGCCCCCTCCACTACGACGGAGAATTTGCGATCAACGAACAATAACAAGTGGACGATGTTGGTGTGGTATGCGCCGTGTCCTTGGCGACAGGGGTGGGCGCCTGCAGGTGGCCGAGCGCACCCAAAATAAATTATGACAATAATATTAACAGTAATAGTAATAATAATGTCAAAACGTTGTCGCTACGTCGGAGGCAATGCGTGTTGCCGATGTTTGGGGCCCGTATTAATATTATAATGCCGCGCGCGCTCAGGTTCACGGGAAACGCCTCGCAAACTATATTCCCTCCCATCACCCGCACGACTCAAGGGGTGATGGGTGGTCGGAGGGCTTTTGGGCACACACCCGTGGGTGTGGGTCACCCGAAGGCTGTGACGGCGGCGATGGAACGACCGTGGGGCTCCGCGTGTACGTTGCATGAGTACGTACGTTGACCGCCTCTACGCCCCCGCCCACCGAAGCCAATGCCACTGACGCCGTGAAAAAATGTTTTTAGAAAGGAACGTCGGTGCCAGCAACAGAACGAAGCCGTCGGCCAGTGGTTTCCAATGTTCTCCTGTCGAATTGCTTAAATATTACGCGCTACCAGTCGCCCGACCGACGTTTAAAACACCAGTTTGCCAAGGGCCCGTATTACAATACTATTTACAATACGTATACAATAACTATAACTAAGGTTAAACCGTGGAATTCGGCCGGTAAAATTAGTGAGTTAAGCGTAACCGAGATTTAAACTATGATTGTAAAACGGGCCCTAAGTGCTCAGTTCGACTTTCCGACAGATAGATCCACAGAACACAGGCGTGTTAATTTTCAAAGCATTTGTACAAATCCAGACATCTGGCGCACCGGCATAAGAATTATAGTGAATTAATATATCACGTGTTCAATTGTCGCACCTAAAACGTGACTATATATCATTGAGCAATGGCCAATGAGCATAACGACGTAAATCTGGCCAACATAAAATGTTTAAAATCTACGGGCCTTGCACAAGTTTGTTCTTTGATCGTCAGAGACGTAGACCTATAAACTATAACGATCAGATCGCATAACTTTTCTAACAAATATTACATATTTGGGTCTTTAGATATTAAGAAAAAAACAACGATTTGTGCGCTAAACTGGGAACCAATGTCTGGGCGGCGACTGAGTGCGCCGGCGGGCACAGTTTTGTTTGTCGCTCGTGACAAGACGTCGTGTGCGTGTGTGCGGTACAGGCTTACCAACTCAGTTTTAGAAACCAGGCGTAATTATGGGACGCCCGAAATTTTCGGTTTTCTCGTGTTTCAGGGGTTTATAGGATGTAAAATCCACTTAAGGCTCATAATTTATGATCGTGATGAGACAAAGTTGCATTGCGATTAAAGTCGTTTGCGAATATCTAAGGACATTTGACAAGTTTTTTTACACTTTGGCCTATGCACGATAAATATCGTAACGTTCTATTATCGTAGCGGCCGCCTTTTGTGTGTGCTGGTCCCGGGCGGTAGGGTAGGGCGAGCGAGGCCTACTGCCAATCGGGGACATTTGGGCTTGGTCCGTAATATCTGGCTCCGCTTTTCGACGCCGCCTCATAACGTTCACGCACTATTTTCTTGTTGTTGTTGTGATTAGTTTTTTTTTTTTTTGTTGTTGTTATTATTGCATTTAATTAGTATTGGAAATTATTTTTGTATTGCGTACGCGTCTCATCGTCGTGTGTATAGTATTTTGTTTACACCGTGTTCGCTTTGTAGTTGTCGGCGACGAATTCAACATTTGCATTATATTGTCAGGTGGTCACCTATCGCGATGTTGTTCGTGTGTACTATTTAGCCGTTCTGTCAGTTGTCTCCGCCGCCAACAACTAGTGAAGGCAACGCGATTAAATAATATATTTTCATATATTTACGTCGCGCGTTTCGCACCAAAACCAGACGTACGGCGGCGGTTCCTCCTGTCACGATGGAGGCGGATGATCATCAGGTCGACGAAATCAAGGATTCGATGAGCGATACTGAAGACGAGAAAGACGTGAAGGTAAGAGCCCGTCTCTTGCACTTTCGAACCAGTGTTAATATTGTTGGATGGGAAAAGTGGCCGGTGGTGGTTAGTAGGACGTCTTAACCGCCGTCGATTATCGGACCATTTTTTTTATTTCTATTCGACTATATGGCCTCAACTGAAAAATATCTTTTCCGGGCGAAAACGCGCCAAATCCCCTACGTTTAGTGGTAGTCACCGCAGAGTCAGCGCACGACAGCAGTCGTTCGAGTGTGCGTGTGCGTGCTTACGCGTGACATTAATGGAGGGGAGGAGTCATTCTTCGTCGCCGCGGACGTGCCGCGGGGTCGGGAAAATGGGCGGAGGGGCGATATTTAAGGATGTAACGAAAAGCGTTCCGAACGTCGTACACACCGCGTGCATCCCCCACCTAGAACTAAGCTCTATCCTTCCCCACAGCCATCTCGGTGGTGAACATTATGTGAAATGGGAATTAGGATCTTAACGGCTGACCGGACAAGACTGCAGGATAGAACGGCGAATCTAAAATCTGAGCCCTACTACGCTGATATTTAATATTTTTTTTTTTTTTATGATAAATCCTCAACGTCACTTTGACCCAAATGTCTCATCCGAGGGCCTATAATTTTCCTGCTGTTTAACTATTTTTTGAAAATATTCAAATCAGTACAATTTATCTTGTCATTGTCCCCACAAGGCTAACTAAATTGATTGCTGTCCAAATAGACTTGTTTTAAGTAAATCAACTTAGAGCCATAGTTCTGACGGTTGTTTCATAAAATGTTTTTATTTATCATTTAATTATTATTCAATAGGTATTAGCTCATCATGATAGGTACATTCATACATTGGCATAAATATGTAGTTCTCGGAAACAATTCAAACCATTATTTGTTGACTTCTGCAGGATTGCGATAAATGTCTTCTATCAATTTTAAAGCTATGAATTACCCATCTATGCAGTCTTAAATGTTTCTAAATTAGTGTCATCATGAATATTATATATATCGTCATGTACAAGACTGAGGTCCACAACTACTTTCTCTTCGTATCATGTATATTATGGGTCACTTAAACTTATATATATATAAATTATTGAGTTTAAATTCCTATAGGTAATAACATATAAGATAACAATATATTTACGTTACAGCAGCAGCAGCAACAGCAACAGCAACAGCAGCAGCAGCAACAGCAACAGCAACAACAGCAACATCAACAACAACAGCAGCAGCAGCAGCAACAACAACAACAACAACAACAACAACAACAACAAGACCAACAGCCGACTATAGTACAAATGCACAATGGCCAACCTCAAATTATTACTTTAGCAAATCTGCAGAATTTATTGCCCATGCAGCAAGTACAACAATTGACACAGAATCAACAAAATCAGGGCATCAAAACTATAACATCAAACGGCACAACAATACAACCAATATTTTCAGTTCAGGGACTACCTGGTCAATTTATTCAGGTAAGATAACAGTTTTATAAATTATAAATTTTCAGTTTTTCCTAGCTTGTCTTATTGTTTCATAAATCATAATAGCAAAATAATCAAACAATAACAGTCGATGGACAAGAGGCACTGTTCATTCCTACAAATTCTAACAATGGTCAAGGGGCACCTACTATATTTACACCAACAGGACAGATAGTACGACCATTGCAAACGATACAGCTTCAATCAGGTTTGTAAAATAGAATGTTAACTTGCACGTACATCTTATAATTAAAAATCAATATTTCAGGGCAAAACATTTCTGTACGTCAATCGAACATGCCACAAGTAGTACAGTTGCCGTCTGTTCAACAAACTATACCTGTTCAAGTGCCTATATCGTCTAATGGTCAGACTTTATACCAAACGTTGCATCTTCCTATACAATCTTTTGCTTCATCTTTACCAAACATCATACAGGGCAATCAAGGCCAATTGATGCAAATCCCCCAACTGGCTCAAATGACCCAGTCACCTCAAATGGCACAAATAGTTAATAGTAATGGTCAGATACAGACCGTGCAATTAACATCACCAATTGGTAATGGCCAACAAATACAGCTAGTGAATACATCCAGTGCAAGCAATCAGTACCAAAATACAACAACTCCAGCTACTTCACCAAATGTTATGCATGTAAGTCAAAACTTTATTTTAATTATTATTTAGCGTTTAAATATTTTATTTAATATCCGATAAAATATACAGACAAATTCATCACCAAATTCATCTTCGAGTAGTAATGAAAATAGTCCACAACCACAACCTGTGACAATTCAAACACAGTCTGGACAAACTTTACAACTTATTCCTCAACAACTAACTCTTGGAAGTAAGGGTTGATGTTACATTATGTCATATAATTTTTTTATTTACCAAACTTATTTGTTTAGATAATCCTCAACAATTAACAGTAATACCAGCAAACAACCTTCCTCAGTTTTTACAAAACAATAATGGTGTTACGATTAGAGGAAATAATGTTGTTCAGGTACAATTTTTATTTACTATGGAAAAAAATATCATCAAACGTGTTACTGCTGGGTATTTCTTTAAATTTGTCTTTCATATTCTTATCAACTACCTACTCACATATGCTTATTGAAAATACATTAACAGATTGTATATTTCAAATAAATGTTAATAAAAAATTTTCCTATTTAAATTATATTAATATATTGTTACAATAACTTAATCTAAATATTTATTTCAATAGTTACCAGCAACTAACCAAAACACAAATCAACCACAAACTGTGAATATACCAGGAATTGGAACTGTACAAATCATTACTTCTCTTGGAGGACAAAGCACATCTAATGCAACTCAAACATTACCACCTGGTCTACAAAATATACAAGTTATCAATGCTAGTATGTTTTCCAATATGTATGAATTAAATAAATTATTTAATTGTGAATTATTTTGATAGCAACTGGGCAACAAATAGAAAATATGGATCAAAAATGGCAAATTATTCCAATTGCTGGAACAATGTTCCAGGATGGGAGTTCAGTTACTGAATATGATTCTCCCGGTGAGGAAAAACCACGAACAAGAAGAGTAGCATGTACATGCCCCAATTGCTGTGATGGTGAAAAACGGTATTTAGATTCTATTATTATTATTTTCAAAAGATAATTTCTTTTGATATTTCTTAGTGTTCATAATTGTTATCTTGTTTATAGGAATGGTGCTGGAAAGAGGGTACATATTTGTCATGTGCCAGGTTGTAATAAAATGTATGGAAAAACATCTCATTTACGTGCTCATCTTAGATGGCACACAGGTGAACGACCTTTTATTTGTAACTGGCAACACTGTGGTAAACGATTTACTAGATCCGATGAACTTCAGGTAAAAAATTATACTTTAAATTTATAAATATATAAATATTTAATTGTTAACAAATTGTTTGTAAATTATAGAGACACAATAGAACACATACAGGAGAGAAGAGGTTTCAGTGTAATGAATGTCCTAAACGGTTCATGCGTAGTGACCACTTACAAAAACATGTTAGAACTCATTTGAAACAAAAATTGATGGTATGACTAAATTTTGATAAATAATAAATAGCAAATAGCAATTAAATAAGAAAGAAATAAAAATATTTTTCTAAACTATTATATTATTAATTATTTTTACAGGAAGGTAATAGTGTTGTAGTTGGCTTAAAACAAGATTCAGAAGTGGATGATGAAATGGATAACATAGCGCCTAAACATCATAATATGAATAACATAATTTTAGAACAGGATGATGATAGTTCCTCTTCTTGTGAAAATAAAATGATTATTTTACATGATGAAAATGTATAACTTTTTTTTTATATATTTTACATGTTACTTATGTGTAATGATTTTATTTTTACATATTTTACAAATGTAGTTTCCATTAGTTGATTTATTTGTTCATGACTTATTATTATGTTAATAATATGCTATTATTGTGTACTGTTATTTTTTTGGGATTGATATTATTATGTTACCAATCCATAGTTATTTTATATACTAATATTTTATTTATTCATTAATTTTTACAACTTATTAGATATTTCATTTTATACATGGTACATGTAGAATATAAGCCATATATAAATTATTTTGATATAATATGATCGTGAAACTTGTGTGAACCCATATAATTATTGTTACCCTCCAAAATGTTTTATACAATATATTTTGTACATTTTACATTATAACAAAACATAAATATATGTATTTACACTAAAGATGTAAATTAAATTACTTGACAAAACAATTATATTTAATTTGTTCTTATTATTACTAGGTAAAGTTTTGATAAGGCAGTTATTGATCTACAAATATAATATTATCAATGTATGAATTTGAATATTTGCAATTCGATTCAAATTAATTGTTACAAATTTAACCACTTATAGTAGAGCTCAGATTGCATGAGAATCTCAAATTCTAACAATACAATACAAACTTCTAAAAGTGTAATACTTGATTGATAAATATTAATTAAACAAATCAAAATATTGTCATTACTTAATGATAATTTTACTAAGTTATTAAATATAAGATTTTAAGCTGTTGCTTTATTAATTCAGTTTATTGATTCAGCAGGTATATAATAATAATAATAATTCTATAATCTCGGGTACATCATCTTTTTCTGAATAGTTAAAGCATGTTGTAAAAAGGGTGATATTAAAGGATGAAAGATCTTAAAAAGTCGTTTCAATATAATAATAATAATAATAAGTTAAAAACAATAACAAAATATGTATAATATTGTTTATATTGTCATATTCAATGTCATACATGTGCGAATTGATTACATAATCTATTTAATTAGGTATTATTTACTTTGTCCTCGGCAACGCTATTCATGCTCACTTTTTATACATGAGCTCAAATCACCCAAAAATATTAGAGGGGGGTTTAAGCACCCAAGAAAATTTAGAGGAAGCAAAGCCCTGAGGGGTTTACCTTTCACAGTTCTCAGTTCTCACATAATGATACTCCTTAAATCCGCTACATTTAATATCGTATTAAAAAAATAAAATAGGTAAATTTAAAGATTTAAATCAATATTATGTAATTTTGTGATTTTATAATAAATTGCATTATTTTTAACTGCTTATTGTAAAACATAACTTTCTTAAAATAAAGTTTAAATTTGGTACAAACGAACAATTAATCGCAGAACTCCTACAACAGATAGGGGTTGAAATAAAAAACACTTTGTATGGACTGTTATGTCATACTGCGAAAATTCCGAGAGACTTTGGATATTGGATGTACCTAGTAGATTAGTTATCCTACCAAAAAAACCTAATGACAACCAGTGTGAAAACTTAAGGACCCTTGATATCGCATACAGCTAAATTACGAATAATAATTATAAGTAAGAGAATAGACGCTAGGCTATGGAACGATCAATATGGTTAGAAAGTTTAAAGTTAAAAATCTAAGCACTTTTACGACTTCAAAAGGTAATCACTGATGACAAACTCACAAAAAAAAAACCAGTGTAAAATCAATACATTCATGCCTCATGACTCCACTTAACTCAACTCAAAATACAGACAACAAGAGTAGCCAATAAGTAGGAAGGTCCGAAACTCCTAACTAAGTATAATATATAATATGGTATGTACTTTCTAAAAAGTACTAGCCAATAGGTAAGTCGAAAGTGTCTATAAAGTCATGCTTAGGTGGAACTAGAATTTTTAATTTCCAATTCAAGAGTCAACTATATAGTTTTATATATAGTATATATGTTTTATTATATTTTCTTTAGGTTTTTTATGACTTTTGGACATTAGGATGATAATTAGGATGTAAGTAGCGGATAAATAAAAACCATACCTATACATAAGATATCTATTTGTAATTGTAATATGTAGGTGCCAATAGAGTATAGATAATAATTAATAGATGCATAAGTAGTATTATATATTATATATTATACCCTACTCCCTACATGTACGGCAGTTGGCAAACATAGGTTAAGAATTCAAATATTTAAAAAAATGGAATTAACATTGAAAGTACTGGCATCAATAAAACAATAGTGAAATCATTTATGAACCAATCATTTTTATTTTTGCACCTCTCATCCTCTTTTCTGGTGTTGGAAGGGGCAATAGTATAATTGACGATTTGTTCATAGAACGTTTGTGATTAATAATAAATTAATAGTATTCGTGAATGTGAATGTGTCTATGAGTGTTTATGTAGGTATTTCATAGTTATATTATATTGTACATTTATTAAAACCGGTGGTAAGTACCTAGTACCTACCTATTGGCGCAACTAGCGGGTTTTTCAGAAGTCATTATAACAATATCCTTCTATTAAATTTTCAAGCTTTTTTACAAATTAAAACAAAATTTTAATGACATTCATAGAAAATAATTGGAAACTGAAAATGTCCGTAAAAAGTTCAAAATAATTCAAAATATTTTGAAATGAAATGAAAAAAATTAAAGAGTTACACCAAAACACAAAATCAATTTTGTCGAAAACCGATTTTTCGTACAAATTCCTGTTTTTTCTTAATTTTTTTTTTGAATTCCCCGCGCTTTTATATACTGTTGAAGAAAATTATTAGTACAATTATTATTATTATTATTTTTAGGTACCTACTGTAGATTTGTATTTATAGTAAGCACAAAAATATATAATTGTTTAATTTAAATAATATTGTCGAAAATGACTAGTAGAAAGTGATGATATGAACGAGGTGTGACTACTGACTAGAGAGTTTATCTTTCTACGTGCGTCTATCCTCTGTGCATATATAACTTGTGGGTTATTTTTACGACTTTAGTATATGACTATAACTTATCATGAATCAAAATAGATACACCATATACATATATTAAATTAATATATACCTATACAAAATTATATAAATTTTTATGCAGTTACTTTTCGTAAATATAAAGTAATTAATTGTCCATTTTATTTTTATACATAGCAATGCAACAAGCACTACAGAATTTGTCGCCCCCCAAATTTTGCCACCCTAGACAGCTTCCTTGTCTGGGGAAATCTACTTCTGTCTATGCACGAGAGTGCGTTTACATTGTTTCCTTCTTTACAATTTGTTATACCTTATAAAACAACTATTTAAACAAGTTAACAGTTAACTGTGTCGTTCAAAAAATTGCTATGGTTTTTTTTATAAATAAATTAAATATTTTAATGTTTATGTTATGAGTTATGACCATTTACCAATACCTGTTGTATAAACATTGATAATATAAACAAGACTTGTCACGGCGCTTTGGCTGCTATCAGTCATGCAACGTGACAGAGTAAGTAACGGCCGCTGCCACTATAATAGTTCCCGGATGGGTGACCACTGACCATCCGGTTTTGTTTCGTATTGCGAAAAAACATTGCCATACACACACGTGTTTAATTAAAAAAAAATAATATATTAAACAAATAAGACTATCGTATCTATAAAATAATTTTAAAAAAATACTTAACAAGAAATTAACGATCTAGTCTTCTAGTCTCAAGCTGTTTTATTTTTAGTTCAAATCAGCCAGAGTTAAAAAGTCCTTAACTAAATAAAGATAATTGTAATTTATTTGTTATAAATTTGGCCATTTGGGTAATTGAGAGAAGACCACGTCATTCTGAAGTCCGAGCTAGCAGTAATTTAAATAAATATAATTTACTAGGCAGAATAATTATGTTAAAATAGTTATGACAATTTATTATTTTCTTAATCTGTAACTGTTTCACTCATACTAAAATATAGTACATACATATACATTTGAAATTATTGTTAATATATATATATAATGTTAAGGGTCTGAGAGTCTGGGAATTCTTTAAAATTTGAAAAATATTGGTCTGATTGCGCATATGATGATGGTATCTAATTGAAAGCCACGAGATATCAGCTAGGATATTCATTATATTTACTAACTAACATGAAATTACTCGAAAACCCCTATAATATGCATATTATGTTTTAAAGAGTAATTTTAAACCTACAAAGTGAGCAATAGGTAGGTTATATTTTAAAATAGATATTGTGGATTTCCGCATTTCGATATAGTAATGCCGTAATTCCGCCGGTAAGTAATTGCAATAAAATATAATAAATAGGTAAATTCATAATTTTAATAGAACATAATTATATATTAATTTAGTCTTTATTGGGTTAGTTATAATTTATGGTATATTTAATGTGGTAAATGAATCCTTTAGTAAATTGTTTTATAATATATCGTAATGATTATAAATTATTTATAATATAATGAGTTTTCTAACATTATTGGCATTAACTATGTGGTTAATGTAATTAGGTATCTATAATTTAAGTAGAATAGATAGTGACAGAATACCTATAATGTTATATAGGTGAGTTATCGTCAGTTTATGTAGAATAATTAACAATAATAATATTACAAAAATATTTTAATGAGATATATTATTATAATACAATCAGACAGAGGAATTAAAATACCTACTTAGTTTCAAGTGATAACTAAAAATACATCATTTTTAATCCATATTATAGGTGTATGATGTATTTATATTATTTGCCGTAAAAAACGTATTACCTGTTGAATAACGACGAGTACTTTTAACTGTAACTTACAAGGTCGAAGTACTTTAATAAGAATAACGCTAATGGGTCATGGAATTAATTAAATAACTTTATATATAGTTACAGGTTTGTGCGTGATAAGTGATAGAAAAAGACAAAATATTTTATAAATTCAATTCGAACGAAATTTGAGAATATTTATAATAATTTCTAATTAAGACAAAAATATTTTCAAATGGTGGATGAAAATTTATTCAACGTTATTTCAAAACCTTTAATCCTTTGGTTGAAATTAGAAATCAGTTAAAAAATATTCTGCGGATATTACAAATTCAGAATAAAAACAATTGATATTATGAAATATTCACCATAACTCCCAGGTATTTTATTTTATATTTATTTTTATTAAAAATTGTTAGTAGTTAGGTGCCTTATGATAATTAAAAATATATATTTTTATATTAGTATTCTTTGCAAATTAGACATTTCAAACTTTTTTTGTCCTTTTCATACTACTACTGGTTTCATTCAATATCTGACATAAAATAAATTGAAATACCTGCACTCATTATTATGTATCTAATTTAAATGTTTTCAATTAATTTATGTTATACCATGTGGTAATGAGTGTGAAGTTGGGGGACCAATGCTAGGTGACTATTTCTTGGACGTGAGTGATGAAAAATGATGAGAAACCTTGTATGCACGGTTGCATTTGGTATATTAAAGGCGCCCAACATTTATATTGCCGTCAACCACAAGATAGCGCCATAAAATTCAATAATATCATAATTATGAAATACACTACCTAACCGTTTTTCTTGTACCTCGTACCGTCCGTCCGCGGTTTTTAATTTTTCCGACTGTATTCTGAAAGGTGGCGCACGCTGAAACCTACATATTCAAAAAGCCAGGAAAATTGTACACAAGATAAACCTAAATAGGCTATTGTTATAATTTCATTTTAAAGCGAGTTAAGAGGAATTTTAGATGTACAAACAATTTAAAATTTAAAAAAAACTCATAACTCGCTTTAAAATTAAAATATAATAAAACTCGTAAGAGATGTCCTAGTCAATAACTTTACCTTTACATTGTACAAGAGGTCAATTCACTCTAATTTTTAAACTAATGGAGCTAAACGTGATCTGCTAAGCGTACAATTTACAACGTTACGCACTTGTAATACGGTGACAAAAAAATTAATGTTTGTGTGACAGTGTAGTGTCCTCTTAATGCTTAATTTGGTGAATCACACTGTATAATGTTTATATACAAACCCTTTTTGAGGTTAAGTTATAAATTAATTACAAAACAACTGACTTGAATTAATGTAGGATATTTTATTTAACACCATCATGGTGTGGGCCAGCACTAGGGTCACCTTCACTAAGACCAGGGCAAATATTATTAGACCTCCAAGACGGCGGCGTAAAATAAATTGTACCAATATAGACTGAGAAGGGATAAGCCAGGACATGTCCTAGATAACCGTCTACCCCCTCGTGGCTAAGCCAAATGTAAAAAAATTTATTTATTTAAATAAACAATGATACATGAGAGGAATTAATGCTCCCCTCATACAGTTGTTTGAAATCGAAAAAAGCATATTTGATTTAAAATAGAATTGGTTCAAGACTGACTCTCGGATTTTAAAACACCTACAACCATTTTTTTTAAATAAACGTATGAACTTTAAAAACTATAATTCTATCTTCTTTTTGTGTATACTTATTTACTATAGTACACACTTCTCAGATTTGTATTGCATGATTCCAATATCGTACTTCTGGGTTAACTAAAGAATAGCGGTCTATGAGTGTATTATGTAGTTATTGATAAAATGATCAAAGTATATAACAATTATAGATATTACATTTAGCTCCTTATAATAATAATAATAATAATATATGTATATATATATTATTATTATATATATTATTATCCCAATTTAATAATAATAACAATAAATAAATCACATAGTTATTATAGATAAGAATATGTATATACTTAACCTAATCTACTCTGGATCTGTGAAAATACTTTAGTTAAGTAACATATATTAATAGTTGGTTTTTATATTATATTTTAATGAAACAATTTATTCTATTGAAATTATTTGAATTTATGACAGAAATATTTAAATCAAATATAAAAGGTACCTGTCAAAATTTTCCATTTTATGAAAGGTCTTTATTTCAACTGACTATAAATGACAAATCTTCTGAACCATGTAGGTATTTCATGATACCTTATCTGAGTGAGATACTATTTAAGTCCATAATTCTTAATTATTATCTACTAGCGTGATTACAATTACAAACAATGTGGTGGTATGCTGTATATAGTCTTATCTTTGGAGGATTAGTCAGCACTTCAACCCAATTTTTTTACTGAACGTGTCTAGTATATTAATTTTGATTTATTAGTTGTTTTTAATCAAATGCCCTATTCCAAGTTGCATATGTGAAACCTTTTGATCCTATATGGAACTGTGGATGCCTCTTCCACAATTCATTTTTTAATTAAAACAATATATTAAATTATTATAAATTACAAATGACTACATTAAATATAATAAAACTAGTCAGAAATTATGGAAAATGTATACATATATACCTCTACCTATTCTGTACAAGTCATTATTAATAACTAAAACCGTAATCTGTATAAACAAAAATAAAGTGCTGTTCGTTAGTAATCGTATCACTTGAGATTTGAGAACGACTTGACAGATTTCGCTCCCTTTTTTAAAAATTGTTCGTAATGGTCCGAATAAGGTTTTTAGTCTTACAGATTATAACAGAAGTATTATTAGTAGTAGGAATATATTGTAGAAATTACTAATTAGTATTATTTTTTTGTATATAATTGATTGCCATTGGTTACTCGGGCAGATGAGGTTAAACTGTAAAAGCATGCACCAAATTGTCATGTTTATGGCATCGAATAAAGAAATAATATTTTAAAAAAAATATGAAAGCTATAGTTAATAGGTATATGTTTGTAGATTATATACTTGAAAACTACTTGACCGATTTTGGGAAAACTTAAAATTGTTCTTAGAGGTATCAGGAAAGTTCAGAGAGTAGTTTGAACCACGTTTGATTAATACTTAATGCTTTATCCAATCCGCCACAGGCAATGGCGTAGTCAGAATTTTAAAATGAGGAAGGGGGGGGGGACCAAACCTGAGGTAGGTACCTACACTAAAACCAAGGCACACCTATAATATAGCACTATCTATATTTTATATCTTTTCATTTTTTCTAGATATTTTCTTTAAAAATTATGTCAATATATTAATTAACACTTGGAGGGTGCTTATAGCTTATTTTTTAATATATAGGTAGTCAAAAGGTCGCTCACATGTGAATTCCTTTTCAGCTTACGAAAAAAGAATATTTTTTTTGTTTATTTAAATGGTTGCCATTGGTTACATATTATATATATTAGATACTATTATTATAATTATTAGAAATATGTCATAGGTATACATTTTTTTACATATATATATATAAAAACAAATCTTTGGCATGGGTAACGTCGGCTTCAATAGCTACGAATATATAGTATAAATATATTATTTAAGATTCTTATAGTAGAGCGAAGAATGTATTGGTTTTACAGTGAAGCGTGGTTTAAAAAAAAAAATTATATCGGTCAACATTGTTTAGAGCAGAACATATGGTTTTATAATCAACTTTTAGTGTGGTTTATTATGGTACAAAATCTGATCTAGTTGGTAATTAGGATGTTAAAATTAAGGAATTCTCAGTACTTGTTTTCTCAGTATTAATAATTGTGAAAAACTTACAAAACAAAAAAAGTAAACGATAAATAAGTCCGTTTTCGACAAAATTGATTTTTTTTTATAATTCAATAGGTTATAAATGCCCCATTTGATTTTTTAAATAGGGGTGCCAAAATTTAAGCAGGCCAATTTTTCTTCATAATAGTAAAATATACATTTATATTTTGTTTGTAAGACGCCGATACGTTTCTATAAACTATACCTATTTATTATACCTACTAAAACGAACAAAAACATTATCTGGAAAGTTGAAAATAGTTATACACATCTATAATTAATAAATAATAATATGCTTTACCTAGTAAATACAGTATATTACAATACATTTATATTTAAATATGCATTTGAGTGTCATAGTATTTATAGCAATCAATAATATATTTTAATTTTTACGCATAGGCCGCATCGGCCATCGGTGAAATTTTAAATTTTAAGCAAGCCAGGCCAATTAGAGACAGAAAAAGATAGGGGTGCCAAGGTACACCCCCTAATGGCACCCATGATGTCGACACGTTAGACACATTTGATATTTTCACCAAATATTTATACAAGCATTATACAATATGATATAATTTACAAATATATATATTTGTTTTTGGTTATTTATAGATATTATATGTTTTAAACTTGCTCCCTACTTGGAGTTGATTTTATTTCTAATCAAAAATGCTGTCCAATGAACAAAGCTATCCTCAAACGACGTAAAATTAAACCACCACATTCCAAATAAAAAACACATGGTGTTGCCCTTTTTCAACTCTCCCGCTATCAAGACCAAACAATCTTACTTTCGTTTGTTCTGACTCGTATAATAAAATTATGTTACCTACCTATAATAGTACATCGCCATGTTTTTAAAATCTTACTACCTACTACCTTCCATCATAGTTTTGTCATTAGGCACTCATTAGAATACGTTATTTCTACCAGTGTCTAATAATGCACTTTATTAATTTGTTTTAGATTTTATGATTATAATATAATACATTTTAATACCATCGCATTATTATAATATTATTCGCTATTATTATACTATGTATTTAAATATATATATTATATGTTATCAATAGTATACCTGTTGAGTTATATTATTAACATATTATCTTGTAACTAATGAGCCATAATAATTTAAAAAGTTTTGGCTAAAAATTGAATGTGGGGTGTAACCAATCGGCATTGGACAAGTATGCCCAATAGCTTTTTTTATCACGACAAGAGTCATGTTATATTTGTTATATTTGTAAATCATTTGTTATCTCAATGACAAATTATTATGTAAATTTATGCACCTACAGATTGTTTTTATTCGTTTAAATAATAAAAAAGTTTTCAACTTTTTCTTCGTTTTTTTTTGGTTTGTGGTTTGTTTTGTTAATATGGACTGTTTTTATAATGTAAAAATCACAAAAATTTGCAAATTATTTTGTAGTTAAAAATCTATAAAATGTTGAATTGTTATATCTATACGTCTTGAAAATGTAAGACAATGTTCCTCATTATAATTTTGATCAATTTAAAACTTATAAACAAAGAAAAAATATTTAAATATTTGCGGGGGCTTTTTTGATTTTTATGTATATTATATACTTTATAATAAATTTAAATTAATTTTGAACTATTTCCTATTTATACCATATAACGCCTACCTCCTGTATTATTAATATTTAATAGTATCGATATAAATATATAATAAAATAAACTTATTACTTATTAGTTATTACTTATTAGTAATATAAGCTGACAAACCGTCACCGCTCAAAACCGTTTTTTGTATGCAATGATTCATTAATGATTTCAAATTTAACAAATCCATTACAGTGACATACTGACATACACAATGGCGAGGTACACTCGAATCCTACTGTACAGCAGAGTAGTTACTTGCCTAATTGTATATATATTATATTTGATGACCCTTCTAAGAAAAATAGGTTAGCCAGCAGGTAATGAATTGGAGGCAATGGACAGAATATATTAAACAACTTTTTGTTTTGCTGCTCTAAATACGATTTTAAGAAATAAAAATAAAAAGCAATAGATACGTCATCGTAAAATCAATAGCTCAGAATCTAAAATATTCTCAATAATTGTTTCATGACTTATAAAATGATTAGTTTAATTTTTTTAAATATATATAATGAATATTATTATTATTATATAAGATTATAACGTAGTCCGTTAAATAAGTTATGAAGTTATTGATTTCCGTGACCAAATAGTGTGTTTTATGAACTATAATTACCATAGTCATGGGTTCTTCAGCAGTGTAAAATGTATACACGAACGCTACATAAGGGAAAAGTCACTAAGAAATCTACTAAATATTTAAAATGGTATCATCCCCTTGCTAGGTAGGTCATGGCTATAAGTCCTCCCATTCCATGACCCATCGGGCTACTCATGTTATACAATTTATACTTTAGTATTGTTGCGACTCTTCTAGAACCTGGAGTCAACATTTAACTAATTGTGTTGGTACATGGAGAAAATCTTATTAACTCAAAACTCAAGAACTTCAACACACGGATATACGTTGTTGATTATATTGGAATAAAGGAAAGGTATGAGCACGTATTTTCTATAAATCGGTCTATTCCAAATAAAATTAATAGTTTTTTGTTTCTAACTTTATAAGCGTATAGTTTATACTTGGGAATTATTCATGTGCATAATACAGCTGAAGAAATCTTAAATTATGTATCATTTTTACTATCTTCATTTTTCATTACCTTTGAATGATGATCTATATTACGATAACTATAGTAAAAGAACATAAAATACAAAAATTAAGTACATGAAGATATAATATAATATGATGGAAAATTACATTTTTGTATGTTTTAAATTTAAATTTAAACATAGTACAAATTGTATTCGTATTACTTATTAAAATACTAAAGAGATTTGAGTATTGTACATTTTGAAATAATATTATACATTATACTTATTATACTTATTATATCTTTATAATAATAATATAATATACATTTTAGGTTTAAACTACAGTAAATAAATAAAATATACAGAATAGGTGTATATGACATTTGCAGAATGATAATTTTATTTTTCTTACACCTACCCAGCTATTATGCGTACATTGCGCGGTTGATTTATTGCACTTGATGATATATAAAACGTATACAACATGTATACAGGATGATTTATAAAATCCGTTACTCAGTCATACCTACTTAAATGAATTGTCTTACATACACGTAAACTAATAGATAAACTTAAACATAAATAAAAATTAATTATTTTTACTATAAAATTTTGCGAAAAAAACATATTTTTTATGCAAAAATTAAAGCTAAGTTATTGAACAATAAGTTAAATAATATCAACATGCAATTTAATATAATCTGAAAATAGCCAATAGGTAGGTACTAAGTTAAGTAAGTTAGTACTACTAACTAATTCATAATAACTTATAGATAGTTTGTATACTAAATTTAATTGCAGTATAATATAATTTCAAATTTAAGGAATCTACTAAGTAGATAATGTTTAGTTATTGATGCTGGGTATTAAAAATTAAAATTGATAGAAAGTATAATTTTATTTATCTAATTTGTTGTTCCTTATTTGAATGAAAAATTATACTATATATTATGTTTTAAATTATTAAATAATATTTTTTACGTACCTATATGGTATTAAAATTAATTATGCCAGTATAAGATACATCCTTGTATTGAATTAAAACGCAATACGGAATTCATAAAATAGTATTTTAAAATACCTATATAATATGCTATAGATAAAGGTAATACGTTTGTTTAGTTGCAATTATAAATGGATTTATACATTCATATACATGAATAAAACATAGCTGGGCAATAAAAAAATTATTTTATCTGAAAGCTTAGTTTTATAATTAATCTTTAAACAATTATAGTCTATATATATATACCTAACCTAAGTTAATTTTATAGCTTGTTAAAGCGTATAGGAAAACCTTTATAGATTTAGGTGTAGTGCTTAAACACTGTAGAGCTCTTGAAACAAATAATATAATTTAAATGTATAACTAATCAGCCTATTTTTAAAAATACCAAATGTTATTTTTTGTGATTGAAATTATTGAACCTATACGAAATGAAACGACAATTGTTGTTCACTCGAAGATTTGTCCAACGATTATAAATCTTAACAAAATCTAAAAAACCTACATAATATTATAGAAAAAATTTAACACATAAATCAAGAATAAAATGTCATAATATATTTTGAAATATGATTTTATTGGTTGTTTAAAAATTTGTTCGGGTTTTTCAGACATGGGTTATAAGAAAGACGGTCTTATAAAAGATCTATGGCCAAATATTCGATTAATTCAATTGTCGGGGCTATTTATATCCGAGTACTATGACGATTATTCTGGATTGCTCGTGTTGTTCCGAAAGATTTACAGCTGGATCACCACAATAATAATATATTCGCAGTTCATATTTATCGTAATGTTCATGGTCACTAAATCCAACGATTCGGATCAGCTGGCTGCTGGCGTGGTGACTACATTGTTTTTCACCCATTCGATGATCAAATTCATGTATTTCAGCACGGGTACCAAGTCGTTCTACAGAACTCTAGGTTGTTGGAATAACACCTCTCCACATCCTTTATTTGCAGAATCTCATTCGAGGTAAATTAGGTTATAAGTTATAAGTTGCTAAATTGTTTGATTGATAAGAAATTAATAGCTTTAAGTAATAAAATGTGAAGTATTAAAATTATTCAATTCATTTGAGAAGTGAGAAATCTAATTATATTCAAACAAAATTAATTGTATTTTGTTAAAAACTGGTAAGGAAAAGTGAAAACATACATTTAGGCTCCCAAATTAAATTTTGAATATACTATTATCAAATTATTTGTTCTTTAAGATTAGGGACTAAATACTGCGTGATGTTTTTTTCAAACATTTAAATCATAAATTAAACTTTAGTTACAACTTACAATACATATTTAAAATAAAGTAGTTAAATCCTATAATCCATAAGTAGCACAATTTTTTATACTAAACAGTAGCTTAAATGATATAATATATGTTGTTGGTTAATATGTAGGTACATTTAAATAAATGCAGAAATTAAATTCCAAAACTGTTTATTTGAACTAATTTTAGTTAGGTTTATGTGTATATTGTTTATTTATAAATGCAGAGTTGATTCTACCAAGAATGCTCACCTTCATTTTTACCTCGAATAATGCATTTATTCAAATTATGATTTTTGGAATTCTTATAGGTAAGGTACTTTACTATTTTATTAAATACCTAGGTACTTAGTTTTCATGATTTTTAGAATTATATAATAATTAAATATTCTATATTTAAATTGATTTATAATATTCTAAAAGTTTGATAAAATAAATAAATATAATTATATGATTCATGCAGAATTGCAGTATGCTCATAAATAGATAGGTAGAATAAATATGAATATAAAATATAATATACTTATACGAATTTTGTATAAATTTATTATGATCTCTATTTTGTGACATTTTTCATTTTAGATTCCATGCAAAGTCATTATCTCGAATGCGACAACTTTTGATTATAGTGTCGATAGTTACAATTTTTACAACGATCAGCTGGACAACCATTACTTTCTTTGGTGAAAGCGTATGGAAGGTTCCCGATCCTGAAACATTTAACCAAACAATGTATGTTCCAGTACCCCGTTTGATGTTACATTCTTGGTATCCTTGGGATTCAAGTCATGGATTAGGTTATACTGTGGCTTTTGTCTTGCAGGTATGCTTGGTGTGGTTAAATTATATGCAAGAAAAATATTATGTATAAAACATTCATGAATATTCTTGTAGATTTGTTGAAAAGGTAGAACATGAATGTAATTTAAATACTTAAATATTTTTCAAAAGACCAATTTTTGTCCACATAATTTAACATAGTATTCAGTATTTTGCTGACCTAAAATTGATGTTTAATAATTAATGAGGTATCAATAAACTAAACGAGAAATGGAATAAATGTTGAACCATAAAAGTTTAGTTTAGTTGAATATCCCTAGAATAAGGTTAACCAATAACCCTTGTTGGTTTTTTTTAAGTATCTAAAATTATACTTTTATTTTAATTTTCCATAATTTTAAAATTGTCAATCTTGTGAATTTCCATTTAGTTTTATTGGATATTCATAACGCTCAGTCACTCAAACTTAATGGAACTTTTGTTCTCATCATTTCTGGTACATGCATGTGAACAACTTCAACATTTGAAAGAGATTTTGAACCCATTGATTGAATTAAGTTCTACCCTTGATTCATCAGTTCATAATCCTGCCGAAATATTTCGTGCCAGTTCGGCTAAAAATCAAGCAATCAATGGTAAGTTAATACTTGTTATTTATGAAATCGAATAATATATTAATAAATAATAAGTAATAACAATATATTGTTGTTGTTTGTGAATACCTTATGAAAATAATGAATTCATCCAAAAAAGAGTCAATCTGCTGTATAGTAGGCATGGAGTTTACTTTGTGATTACTTATTTTATTGGTCACTCTAATATTACATGTGTTGAACTTGAACTCAATTATAAATTGACGAAAAACGATTGTGAGCGAAGATGGTCTAACGGACCGATATTTTATTATATATTTATATTTATATCAGAAATTTATTTTTTTATAATTTGATAATTTTTGCGATATAAACAAAATTTGGCAAAATTTGAAGTTCAAACATTAATGAAAAAAACCATGAGATTCGTAATTATTTTATCATCAACATCTTGTAGCTTTTTTATATGATCCAAGACTTTGACAAAAACATAGCACGTTACTTGATATTTTTCTTCTAAAAGGAAAATCTATAAATCATAAATACGTTTTTAAGTGGAGGGTCATAAACAAAACTACAGATCACGCCTGTTAAGCCATGGCTGGGACTAATACTGTCCCAATATCATTTTCTAGTGTCACTTATAGGGAGGGTTAGCATGGTTAAAATAATAAGTGTTATAATAAGCGTTACGAAACGGAAAATCGCCCTCACAAATATCGGTTGGAAAAAAAAGTTGTACCCAGCCCAAGAACATATCTATATGTTAAAAGATTGTGTCTAGTATTTTTAATATTTTTATACTATTACATAAACAGTTTATGTGAGATCTTGTATTAAATTATAAAGCATTTTAGCTATATTTTTTTTATCTTCACTTAAAAAAAAAAAAAAATTAAAAAATTAAAAAATTAAAAATGACCATTTTGCTTGAAAATAGTTTAAATATTTCGATGATTTTATTTATTCTTAGAAAATTGTAATATTTAATGAATTACAAAAATGTAACATCTATTATTGTTATTTGTTCGAGGAAATATTGTTGGTATACATGCGTGATTATATAATATTGTCAACATTGTAAATAAAAATGTTATTATATTATGTATACCTAAATAAAAATAAGAATATTTATTAATATTAATCATCTTCAACTTTAGTAAATAAAATTGAATTTTAATTTCTACCAAACTCGAATAAAATCAGTAATAAAATATCAGTTCCATGCTAAGAGAATTGACACATTGAATATAGTTTTAATTTAATTATTAATATATTATATTTTAAGAACTATTTATAATAATTAAAATAACAATGTACTAGGTATAGATTATATTTAATTAATCAATATCTGAATAAACGAGAAATATTTGTTGAAGAAAAAACAAATAGGACTAAGAGTGATTATAAAAATACATTTCGTAATACTATACAATTTGAGGTACCCATAAAGAAAAATGGCGAGAAATAAAATATGTATTTGTCTTAGTTAGTAGATTAATATGGTATTGATTTTGTATACAAGTAGGTACTTATAGACTATAGTTGGTATATGGTATCAAAAATCATAATTGCAGTATTTATACATGTTAATGGTTCTTGAGACTTATAAAATACTTATAAAGTTTTAACTAAAATATATATAAAGATTAATATTTACTTTTAACTTATAAATAATGAATAATCATTCTTATGCATGTATGTAATATGTATATTGTGTATGGATAATATTAATAAAATATAATATGTTCATACCTACCAATAATAATAAATTGTAATTAAGTTAAGCTCTGACATCATCACACATTAAAATGTTAAATGTTACTATACTTTTTATTCGTTTTATTTAAAATCTACAAGCACTTCATCATTTTATTTTTCATAAAGCAATCAAAAGTTTTTCCATTCTGATAAAAATAATTTCACTATTATTTTATACTCAAATGGTTCAATATGTAATAAAAGTAAAGTTTTTTTATTATCAATGGTAAATACATCGAACTAAAATATACTTGGTAATTCCGTTTAGACTGCGAGAATAGCAATTTACAAAATAGACAAGAAAAAACCATAAAAATAGCTAAAACCAGGGAATTTACGCAACAAAAATTTTCGAAAAATGTATTTTGATTTTTGTTGTAGTTGATAAAGAATAAATGACAGAGCTCTGTCAGATTCTAGACTATAAGCTTCAAATTTATTTCATGTATCATGATTCATGATATAATATAGAGATTTCAACGAAATTAATAAGGTTTTAAGCTAGGTGATATCGTATTAGGTACCTACATAATTGTTGATAACATTTTTGATTCCGCACACATTGTTCATGACTAGCTCTGAGCTTATAGCACTAAATATGAATACATAATATTTTTAAATAGATACATGGAATGAATTTGAGTTCTGCCTAGATGTTGTTTGGGCAGCCACATGAAGCATTTATAGGTACCATTAAAAAAATATGAAATATTGTTTTTTTATTTAATTATCATATATTACTATTGGCTTGATGGCCAACCTTTTTCCTTACTGTTTCAAAAAAAAAAAATCGAGAATATGCCATAAAAATTATTACAGAAACATAATTATAATAATAACTGTTGTGTAATACAATATTTACGACTTTTATGATTTATTCAACATTGAAAAACATAATTTTAGGAATACCTAAAATTATATTTAATTTGTGTTATTCAATAACATAAAACGTGACACGCAAAAGGCAAAGGGTGCCGCAGGATGGTCACCCTTGCTCTAAACCTAAAAACTTTTATATTGGATGAATTATTTTGTATATAATAATAATAATAACTTTGTATATTGCGTGGATCTAAATGCTAATTGCAAATTTTGTGATTTTGAAGTTTTTAAAAAACGCTGTTACTATGAATTTTCAATACTTTTTAATTGGTAGGTACCTATATGAAAAACTTATGAGAAACCGTATATTGAGTTTTTAAGGTTTTTGACCATGGGAAAATTTTTTATCAACACTTATAAAAAAGACTAAAAACAATTGAAATTGAAAATGAACAAACATTTTGTGAAAGTTTCAAGTGCCTACAGATAGACTTTTGAAGTTACTCCAAAAAAAAACAAAATCAATTTTGTTTTTTTCCGGTTATTTTAAAAAGTACTAGAAATTCTTTATTTTGATAGTACTAACTAGGTATATCAAATTTTTTACCAGAAACCACCCTTAATGTTCAAAATCAAATATTTTTATTGCCTCAAAAGGTAATGATTGGCAGAAAAACACATCATTGTAAAATCTATTGATTTAATACATGCATCATCTCGCACAGAACTTAAAAGGCGAAATTAATGTTACTTTTAGCTAAAATACTTAACAGTTTAAACTTAAAAATATGAAAAATGTACTTGTAAATCTCAAAATGTAAAATATGTTCAAATATCGTATTTCAACTATTTATATCATGAAACACATAAATATATGTATAGTATATACACATATA
Organism: Nasonovia ribisnigri; assembly: GCA_027563435.1. NCBI lineage: Eukaryota > Metazoa > Arthropoda > Insecta > Hemiptera > Aphididae > Nasonovia > Nasonovia ribisnigri. Next base: position 99,010 of record JANEHU010000618.1, read on the forward strand.
CATGTATATCTATCAAATTTAACAGTACATTCTTGATTGTACAAAAATATGCAAATGTTTTAAAATTCGAGCTATGTTTGTGAGTGTTATTATAATATTTTAATTTTATTGAAACTAATAAAATAATATTTTCTTAAATTGAAAATCTGTATCTTATAGGTACCTATATTTCTTTGTACTTGTAGTCGAAGGGGTTACCGTTTTTAGGATATTTTTGCTTAAATTTATTATTTTCTTTTTTTAAATTGTACCTATAATGTGTTTAAATTTAATAATTTAAGTAAATTAATATAAATAAAATAATATAAAATATTTTAAAAATGAATATTAGATCGCGATTACAATGGGTCTTACGTGAATGAGATTACTGAGTATGGAACAAAAGGAGAAAATGAACTAAACAGAAAAGGACCAAATAACTTAACCAGCAATCAAGAAGTACTTGTTCGATCAGCAATTAAATACTGGGTAGAGCGCCACAAACATGTTGTCAAGTATAAAAATTTAATTAGGGATGCTTGTTGAAGGTGTTGAACATTTTAAAATGTATAATTTGTTTTATAGGTACGTGAGTTTAATTACTGAGTGTTATGGTTCGGCACTTCTTTTTCACATGTTAGTGAGCACCGTCATTCTCACCATTCTCGCATACCAAGCAACCAAGGTTTGTCAGAATGTCTCATAAAAATACCTTGACAGATATTCAAAATGTATAGTTTGAACAATTTGATCAAATATTAGTGTATTCATATTTCTAACCAGGATTATCTTGAGTCTCTGTAAGTATTTATAAACGAATAAAAACATCCTTGTTTATCCATTATAGTGATGTTATCTATTTTTTTTCATTTTAATAATATCATTATTGATACCTACTAGAAATTACTTTAAAACTTAATTACAAATCAATAAAATCTTCATATCGATTATAAAATACGTATGTGTAATACATTAGTATTTGATCATAATTATCAACAAAATATTTTTCCTATTTTATCTTATAACAATGTCACATTTAAAATACATTTTTAAATTTCCAACAGATCAACGGAGTCAATGTGTTTGCGTTTTCTACCATTGGATACTTAATGTATTCTTTCGCACAAATATTTATGTTTTGTATTCACGGCAATGAACTCATCGAAGAAGTGAGTATAAGCTTAAGATAAGATTGCTATTTTTCTTTAATTGCCAGCTACATAGTATTACTGCAGAGTAGTCTTACAATTTCAAAACCGTGTAATAATTATATACCTATTAATACACCTATTATATTTTGTACATAATATGCTAAATATACATTTAAATAACATTTCGATTTGTATACATTCTGATTATTTTTAGAGTTCATCTGTAATGGAGGCGGCTTACGGTTGCCACTGGTACGATGGATCCGAAGAAGCTAAAACATTCGTGCAAATAGTGTGCCAACAGTGCCAAAAGCCTTTGATTGTGTCTGGGGCGAAATTTTTCAATGTTTCATTGGATTTATTTGCATCAGTAAGTCAGCATTATTTTACTTAACGAGTATACAGTTTTTTACATATTGACATATTTTATTTACTTCATAAATTTAAATAATGTAATATTGTATAAACTATAATTGATTGAAATTATTCGACTTCCAGGTTCTAGGTGCTGTAGTAACATACTTCATGGTTTTGGTGCAGCTTAAATAAAACCTTTCAACAATAAATACTGCTATACAGAATGATTCACCAAGCATGTTCACAGGCATTCCTTACCTCTTTTTATTTTTAATTTATTCAAATTCAAATTCTATAATTTTTAAGTATAGATGCAGGGTATTATTTTCAAATATTTCGATTTTATACCATTTAAAGAATACCTGAGGTGATGACTTTTTTTAAATAAGAATCACCTTTAGTACGGCCAACAGTTAATAAAGTTATATTTTTGAACATTTCAGAGGATCTAATTTGGTGCCTATTTAAATGAATAGTTCTGCAGAGTTATTAAACTGAATATACTTATGATAATGGTTTTACATAAAATATATGTATTACTAAATACTCGAAAGTCGAAAGGTTATATAATTTAAATAGATTAGTATTAATTACTATAACTTTCAAATCATATATCTAATCTTAAACCTAATTCTATTTATATTTCCATTAAAGTTTGATATTTAAAAACTACTGGTTCAAATTTCCATCTACACCAACATTTTCAAAAATATTATTTCCTTAAAAATGTACAGTAAAAAAACACGTTTCTCATTTGAAAAAATGAATTTTGTACTAACCAAAGGAGGGTCCCCTTAAATTGCATGAAAAATCTAAATATTTGAAAATATTGTCTCAAGTATATTTAAAAATTCTAATAAGCATAATTTGTATAAATAAATTACCTATTAAAAGAACACACGAGGGTGTATAGCATGCTTGGATAATCACCCTGTATAGTTAATAGTTATACTATATTTATTTTATTTAAAAGTAAAAACTCGTCTTTACAATGTTACCATGAAAATAAATTTAATATTTTATTTTATTAGTTCCTAGGTTCCTATTTTAATTTTAAGTAGTAATTTATGTTTTATAATAAAAGTATGCGATAACTGATAACGTCAAAACTTTAAAGACATCTAATTTACATTTTAAAGTACAGTATATCTAGGTACTTATATATTGTATTAATCAATCAAATACTCATAACAATTATGGTGATTATATATAATACCAATATGTAAAATAATAATTACATTTATTATTATTCTAAAGTTATTATACGTATTAGGTAATTGTTGTACAGTGGGTATATAATAATCTAGAAAATGTTTTTGACAACTTGAGTAATAATATTTCATTGTTTGTTATAATATAATAATCAATCATATATATAAAATATTTTTCAAATAATTTAGTATCGTTTTAGAATTAAACTTTTTTAATAAAAAATTAAATAGTATAACAAATAGAAAGGGTGAATCACCTTGTAACTATATTTTTATTTATTAAATAATATATATTATAACATACAGTATGATTATTATTTTTTTTTAAATGTAATTAATTATAATTGTGTTATTCCGTCAAGGAAGTCTGGTTCATCTGGATATTATTATGTAGTTGAAATTTGTAAATACAACATATAAGTAGGAAGGTTTAGAATGTTACGTTGGCAGTAATATAAACATTGCGGTATACACATTGCACAGTATGTACAACTGTAATTATATATTAATCGATCTCATATTTAAAAATTAAATTAAATATAAACGATGAACTATATAAAAAAACAAATTATACATTATTTATAAACAAAAAAAAAAATGGTTTTTCGAATATTATTCATATTATACTCTAGGTTTGTTTTCTTTGTATCTGAAATATAACATAATATAACTTTTTCAATGTCATAAACCAGTAACCATTTATAATATATACTTCTCACAATATTCATTATTCATTAATCGAATGTTGACACTGTTATAGATACGTGAATTTATATGATATTATATTAAGGGATTTTTACTCTTAAATATCAAACAATACTTTTTAATAAAGGTTATTTAGGAATATTTATTGGTATCATATAATTTTACTTCATCACAGGTAAGTTGAAAAAGTGAGCATATTACATATTAAACTTGTCAACGATATCCTAACAAACGTATTAATTAATTTCATTCGTTAGATTTCGCTCGCATCAGCTGCGCGGCTTGACCTACATTCATGTTTCATAAGGTAGGTCTGGTTACTACTGCAATAATTCTCATTATTGTTATTTGTTCATAAATACTGCTGTATGACAAACCTGATAACCCGATGGACAATGATACATTTGTGCAGAGGTCATTGTTATTGGTTAAGTTCAAATAGTTCAATGAGACAAAACTTTCAACCCAAATAAATAAATAGTGAATCTTTATTATATTTATAATTATATGAAAATCGTATAATTACATATAATTTTTGTAAACATTAAATTAGGTCAAATGATAATGCTTGCTTAAATTATAACGTATATACTATATATTATCAAATTTATGACAGAACTGAAATGTGATAGTTAACAATACTATAGTTTATCTAGTTCTGGGTTTGGGAATATAACAAGTCATAAAGTTAAACATGATATACACATAAAGAACAATACAGGTTGATAAATGGTAAATTAACTATATAATTATAATAATAACTCCAACGCATGATGCATTAATATATTATTATATTTAATAGTTTTCAAGTTAGTTTTAAAAGTCATGAACTAAACGGTTGCTTTAAGTAATAACAAAAAAATAAACTGGTTGAATTTTACGGCCCTTGTATTATATATAATGCGATTTGTACAACGTGGCCTCTAAATTACCTTCTGACTATTCCAATGATCCAATTGCGTTAAATTTGAATATACGGACATAATACGACCTCCGATAATATGAGTATAGTTTACTATAATATTATGCTATATGTATATTATACATACAAGTTCAAAGAAAAATAAGAGAGTGCTTGGTGAAATGGAAAATAATAAAAAAACAGTACGTTTACAGACAAATTGTTTTTTAATTACAAAGTAGGTATTTCGCTTATAGACTGGTATTAGGTTGTATTATGTCCATATAATATGTAATAATAAACACACTACATACTATAGATACTTCTGTCTCTCAAAATTATTGTTTGTAAAAGAGGACTTACATTTTAAGTATTATGTGATGAATAAAAAATGATAGATTTATTCCTAAGGAAATAACTTATTCGAGAACAAAGTTTCTTTCTGGTTTCTACTCATGCGTTTGTATGAGTTTGTTTTTAAAAGTACATGTATACCTAAGTATATAATAACTGCACTGTAGAATCTTGCCAAAAGATATCCAAGCCAAGATTGATACTACCCCTGCCCCATAAAATTATATTTATAACTTAGATACCTACTACTGTAAGTAAAGGCGTAGATCTGACGTCATACTTAAGTAATATTTTTGTGAGGGGTTGTGTTAAATTAAATTTACGACTTAAACTCAATATAAAAACTAACTAAAAAAATAGTTGACAGCCTTTTCTCACACTGAACAAGATTCTAATCTAAATATTAATGAACAGCTAGTGGATAGTGACTAAAAGCTAAACGTAGCATAACAATATTATACTACATTTTTTTAAATGATTTATAAAGGACATATTATGTGCGTCATGTTTATTAAATACCTACTATACGTAAAATACATTAGTAATAAATAATAATATTATCGTTTATACACAAATTTAATAGTGATCCAAATTATTCTGTTATACCCGTTTATTAGTTATTTAGATTTAATTATGTTCATAAGCGTTTGTATACACGATTATATCTATAATTTCAGTTAAAGCAATAATTTAATTTTTATCATAATCTTGCCTATTACAGACAAAACAATAGTTTTTTCCCAAATAGGTGCCTGCATTGTTTTAATTAGTCAGCTGCGAAAAAAACACATTGAAGGAATATTATTTATTGTGGATATGTCTTTGTTGAGTATAGTTTGGAGTATAACATTTAAAATTTTCATAATTGGTTTTCAAAGTTAAATCCGACGTGAAGTAGGTGCTCAAGTAGGTACATATATTATATATGAAATTCAACTTTTTTCTCGAGATACAACTATGCTAATTTGAATTCAAATGCAATTAAAAATTAGTGCATCATTTAAATACAAATAAGTATACAACTATATTCATTCGCAAACAATATCACCACACCTATATACCATGTCTTATCACACATGGTGCGTGTATATGTCCGTATAGCATAAAGCTCAATTCGGATTAATCGAGTAATTAAATAAAAATTATATCTTTTGTAATTCACAAACAGTGAAGAGTAATGAATTTATTGAGAAATATAATAACGGCTTTATCTTTGATTTTGTATGACTTAAGAAAAATGTAAGTGTTTGAATTATGTGTTTACTTATGTTCTACAGTGTGATCAAAATGCAAAAACTAGAGAATTGTTAACACAAAATACAGGTTATATAGTTTAGTATATCAGCTATGATTGAACATAATATAATAAACTAATTTATAGTTAGTAATAAACTAAGTGAGAATTATTTAGGTAATAAAATAGTTAGGGATTAAAAATAAATAAATATTTATCAATTTGTAACCACATATAAGTAGGGTTGTAGGTAAAATCGCTTTAGTTTAAAGTGTACAGATTATAGATCTTGTGCAAAGATTTTAAAATTGTATTATTTAAAACAATAAATATAATTAACATTTTTTTCAGTGTTTTGGCAAAAGTGTATAAAACAAAAACCTACGTAAAATATGTTTTGCTTAACTCAATGTCACTGACCCTTAGAATAAGTGTTGTTGTTCATAACTAAAAAATAGCTCATCTGAATATTAAATACTAACCTAATTAACCTACCTATTGAATTCAGTTTAGTCAATAAAATACTATACCTACTTATTTTTAAAATCAGTTTTTACATATTTTCATTATGAAATGGATACTTACCTATAAATAATTATAAATATGTTAAATGCATAAAAATATAAAACTAATTGAGTGAAATTTTTTAATTGAATGAAATTTGTACCTATTATAATATTATAAAAAATAACAATAATATTATATTATAGCTTATGTAATTTTTACATTAATACGTTCATAATAAATATTATATTATATTTTATAATAAACTTGTATTTTTTTTATTTACCTTAAGCATCAGCAACTATGGTAACATTAGCATTTTGTAGCTGTGTTACGGTTGGTATGTGTGTGGGGCGAGGATTCGTGCCTAAAAACCCGGATGGTCACCCATTCAACTAGAGACTTCGGCTGATACTTGAACCAACGAGCCCACCAGGCCCCAAAACATTATTTTATTGAAACACTATTATATTGTTATAAATTTATATTATATACACAATTATATTAGACATATCTAGTGATTGATTATCCTCCACTATTGATTAAGCAATTATTGCGTGTGCGTATCTGTAATTTAAAAACCTCCCATTTCGGATCTCATCAGAATTTTCTAACCAGGGGTTTTTGATAAAAGAATTGCACTGGTCAAGGTCACTTCTCTTGGAAAATTCACGTTTTTAGTTATGCTTGAAAATCTGAAATATTGATGTTATTTTTACGTAGTAAATGGTTATTCAAAAAAACATTAAATATTTGAAACATGTAGAAGACACAAACAATTCGATTTTGAAAATAATAGTATTGTCGACTGCCGTGATAGTAGAATTTTTAAACTTTAAAGAAGTAAAATATATGTCTAAAAAATATTATACACGCATTAAATAATATTTATATTATCATATGATATATGTACACAGAACGGGCGTTCTACGCCATGGTTTACTCGTATTCGACAATATAGTTAACCAAAAATTCGGTGGTAGGCAGTCGGAGACTCTGCACCAGCTTAAAATATAGGCCGAAAGTAAATATATTAACAACCAAGGATAATATTAATTTCTTATTTTATTGAATAAAATTATATCATTATTTATCAATACATTTTTTTGACATGCATAACGTACATTGTATAATATGTCATATAGCTGGGGGTCATTCTAAAATTGTGTGCGACACGGAGAGCGTAAACCTTGATGTCGTCGTATTAAGGCTGGGAACCTAAATTATTATGATATTTTTTTGACCAATTACACGTTACAGTTGTCATGACAACCAAACAATAACAAAGATGAAATTAATCTTATAAAGTTCCTAAGTTTCCCCTAGCAACTGATGATCAGTATAATTAGATCACCATAGCAACCTCATTATACTTTTTAGTTTTTTAGATTCTGAGCTTAGCGAATTCTATATGAATGTATTTAATTTACAAGACATATACATGTACCGATATATCTACATGCTGTGTGGATACTCCTTGATTTTATTTAATTAAGGAAGGTTTTCAATAAATGCAAGTCATAACATAATAATGATATATCATGGATACCCTTTTAAGCAAAAATTGATTGACTACTTAAAATAAACTCAATCAAGAGAGCATGAAAATGTGTCGATAATGACCATTTTCAAAGATCTGTTTCAAAATCTAACCTAAATACCTCATAAGAAAATCAAGCGTCTTCAAAACCTCATAGTAGTTCTAAGAACATTATTCATGAAAATCAGCCATCAACTTCACAGTCTATGCGAAGTGCTAAATACTAGTTAATGAATCGAATAACGTGAAGTAATAAGGGAGCTTAATAACTTGTCAGTCGCAAGAATCACTTGACAAAATAAGCAAAATAAATTATAAACACAGACAATTATAATAATCAATAGAGTACGGGAACATCGTCAAAAAAACGATCGATTGCGAGCAATTGTAAGAAGAGCTGTAGAATCACCAGAAAAATGAGACCAGTGGCTTTCAGTACAGCTCTATAGACAATTATGAGATAGTCAAAGGCTGAGTCACTAAAGGGATCAGTGATTTTGAGAAGCTCGATTCTGAAAAAGACAAAAGAAAGTTTAACAATCACCAGACAAAGAGATCAGCGGTTACAGTAGATCGATATCTATTAATTTAGCAGCTAGAGGAGAAACCTATTGACGGAATGAGACACCAAAGAGCTCTACTATATTGAATAATCTACAAATAAGTTGTTATTTCTGATGTATCTGCTCACATATTAAGAAATTTCAGTATTGCATGCGGAAATGGCGGTGCATTGCAATTTTCCAGAAGCACTTTTTTGCATCCGAACCCCAATGATGATTGTTTCAGAAACTGCCGTTTGCATGGTTGTACTAAACTGGATCCACCTAAATTTTCAAATGGGTTGGTGTGACTTTTTCTTCATTGTCATCTATTAACTGCCTATACTTAATGAATACGCAATTAGAACTCAAGTCTTGCATTGGCGTCCTTCACCATCGATGATTAATCAAACCTTACACAACCGAAGAATTTTATTATTACTTGAGTTTGTTTTTTTAAGAAAAATAAACTAAAATAGTGGGAAAGTGGGTAGAGCAGGTGTCGAGTGGATCACTGTAATAGAGGTATTTAATTTGAATTCAAAAATTGCGGTTTATAATTGTATATGAAAAACAATTATGAGCGGAGACGGTCTGTCAGCCTAAAGTAGGCATATTCCATGATATGTTTTTTTATATTGCTATTAAAGTAACTTTTTATGTTTTATTTTGATTGAACCTGGTAAATTAGGCCATTAGTTAGAAACGGTTGAAAATACGTATACATGTTTGACAAGGATTCGTTGCTGAAAATCCCGGGTGGTCACCCATCCGGGAACTAGCAACGCCGGTCGTTACGTAACTCGGTGCGTTTCCGTATTCGAATGTACGCACTGCGCCATACCAAGCCACTAAAGTAACTAATTTACTACTTATTTACAATTGGTATCACTGTAGGTTAATTTAATTTTTATCGAAAACATTGCATTTGTTATATTAATTTATTTTTCATTATTATAATAGTGAATGAATCTATCATATTATATTATTGATATTAACTTTTGAGTCAATACCATCTTACGAGTAATCATAGAACATTATTAAGTAGCAGTTATATACATATTGTTTTATAATGATGTTTTTTTAAAATTATTTTATAAAATAAATTTTACCATAAAGTTAAGTCGCGATGTTGGTATGGTTAAGTGACGCCCCGGCTGGATTTTCTGTAACTTCCGAATTTTCATGTTAGCCTATACACGGATATGCAGGTATGAGTTTCTTCACACCATGAGTCCACAAAACATGCCAATCCAAAAGTACTGACCTAATAAATTGGTTGTGGCATGTTAACCTCGCGTATATATAACGAGGTCACCTCCTGCACAGATGACCTGAAGATGGCTGCTGAAGACGCCTCAGATAGTCAGATGCTTACGAGGTTAATCCGTAATCGTCACAATCGGATTTTGTACAATGTGAGCACCAGCCTTTTATAATGAGGCTACGTGGAAGCACTTAGTTCCCATCCATCAAAATATTATACTACGATCTATAGAGGGCTCTAAGAGTTAGGACCAGACGACACCAGCCGCCGACTGCATATTAATATACGTGAACATCAAGAATTTATTTTCGGTGTGTCGAAGAAAGTTTCTAAAACGTAAAAATCTATTGTATAATAATTAAATACCAAATTAAACTTTTCCGTGTTGTTTTGAAATTGTACAAAAAAAAAGAAACCATCTAAAATTAAAATGTTCATTTTAAATGCTAATAATATAATTATTATAATTTATCTAATAAATGATTGGATATTAGCCCTTAACATGATTTTACATAAATCATCATTAAAAAATGATTTAATGATAAATTTGTCAAATTTTTATGAATAAAAGTTTCTGACAAATGTTTCACTCATTCTGTACGATTACAACAGCTCTACGTTTTTCAGTTACGAGGTTACTCAGGTTAGGTTACAGAATATCGTTTCACTGAAAATCGTATTTTATTTTTTGTAAATATATTTACTATTACAGTATTGTAATTTGTAGTTAATTATTGTAGAGCAGTGGCGTTGGACCACCAAAAAAAATTTGACAACATTTCTTATGACAACCATGTACCAACAAATTAAGTGGAACTGAACATCAAGTGTTGAATTTAAATTATCCTCATTTTGCATCTTTATTATTATATATTTATTTTATAGTTATATATAATATATATTTTATGTATTTATTAATTATTGTTTAAATTATAAATTGTTTTATTAGATTTACGATTTAATATTATTTATTAATATTTTATAATTTAACAACCACAAGGGGTGAATGATGTATTGATATATTGAAGATTATTAATGAATCAAAACTAAAATCAATTAATGAAATTTCATTAATTCCTTACATGACTATTCTTTGAAATAATTGGGGGGACAAGAAACCAAGATTTATTTCAATGCAGTAATTTGAGCACAAATATTCAGGTGGGGATTAGAATACTAAATTCGACTTAAACTTGTAAATTATGAGCACTAACATACCGTTTTTTGTTATAGATAATTCAATTAAAATATAAAAACTAATGATAAATTCTTAAGATTGGTACCATGTATGTATATATGTGATGTTCGGAACCATTCTATAATATTTATAGCAACATCCGATGGTTATTAGGTACATTAAACTACATCATTGTACATAGTCAGTAATCAAGGAGTAAGCTGCAGAACACTTCAATGGCGGACTTAGAGATGCGAGGGGATGCTATAGCACCCACCGCTCCTCGTATGCGACTTTTTTTTTATTATAAATTATACTTAGGTGCTATAGTTATTGTTCGATTCAAATCGAAATCAAAACAATATCATTATTCAACGTGTGGCTCAATGTGACCGAACACATATTTTAGTACAAAAACATAACTTGGCGGGGCAACGTCGTCGACTACGCGGGTTTGATAAGCCATTTTGAGCCATAAGATAAAAACTGTTCGGCCACTATGTGAGGCGCGTTTCTATCGTCATAACAATTTACTAATTGTGTTGTATAACTTTAATTTTTATAACACTAATAAACAAACTTATCGTAATAACTATAATAAACTCGGAAATAAACTCCGCCTCGCCGTCGTCGTGCCGTCCGAAGATTTCGGCCATAGGCCACCAAGGTTTTCGGGGACGTTATACGCCTCCGCGGCAACATCCGAAACACTGACAAACCGTACGCTTAACGCAACTCCAGGCGGCGGAAAATCGCGATCGTTTGGCTCGCGGCTCTAGGGTTGTTGCCCCCGGGTCCGGCTCACTCACCAGATCCCCGGAACTGCAGTTCTTTGGTTCACAACCCTTGACCGGAACCGCCTCGACTTCTTCAAGCAATGTCGAGCCATCGCCGTCCGGGCCGTCCTTGATGATCGGTTCAAACGATGCTGTCGTACAGTCCTCGTCGCCACCAGACCAAGTCGGATCGCAGCCATCGTCATCAACCGTCTCTTCCATCGATAGAATAATCATTAGCGTAACTATGATATCTTCCATGACCTCATTGATCGCAGTAAATTCTATTTCTTCAAAGTTAGCTGACTCGTAATCGGCCATTATCGTATTTTCGATATTAGCTTGTGAAAATTAAATGCAAATTGACTAGCTGGTATATTGATTTTGTCTGATGGATGAATTAAAAATTTCCCCGACGACGAGAATAACATCGTATATTACTAGCCAGCGAGTATACCTGGCTGCATTCATCATTCTAATCGGCCAGCTAAGAATTTAGCGCCCGTTTTTTTTCCAACGACTATAATATTATTGTTATTCACAGCTATATCATGGGCGTAACTAGGATTTAATAGCTACAGAGTCCTAGATAACCAAAGTAAAAAAAAAAACCTTGGGGTAGAATGGTTAGGGGAGAGGAAGGCAAATTTTCAAAGGGTAACCTTCAGAGAAAATGTATTTATGGCTATATACAGTCCTCTTCCACCCTCCCAAGATTTTTGGCATAGTGACGCCACAGTTTCAGCTGATCTTCAGTAGGTTTTTCAAAACTAAATGATCTAAAAAAAAAGATTATTGGTGCACTGATAAAAAAGGGGGTCAAGTGGATGTCGCTCCGCTGTACAGTAGGTTACAAGTAGGTCGCTATATAATGGATGGTATTAAATTTGAATTCAATGATATAATATCATTGTATACGAAAAACGATTCTGAGCGGAGACGGTATGTCAGTCTAGGATATTTTAAATTATATTGATATTGTTATTATACGGTAGCTGGTAAGTCGAATTAATATTATTAATATTATTCAATTATAAACCTAAAATTATCAGTGATGCTGGAAAAAAATATAATATATACTTTTACATAAGACACAATTCAACTGGAAACGTCATTTAAGATTAAGTTGGTGAATATTTGATAATATTTAGTAGATACCTACTAGATCTGCCATAATAACTAAAAGTCAGTAACGACATAACGTTTTATTTAGAAATATTAAATGTTCGTATATTTGGTAAATGTATTTTTGTTATGTCACCATAGCCCATAAGCCATAAGTAAAACCCCAGGAGGCAGAAACTCAATCGATTTCTAACTTTTAAAGTAGGTACCTAGTAGTGTATTATGGAATTTAGCATTTATAAACGTGATAAAACGATCTATATGCAATGAAAAATCGTAAAACATAGAAATATACAGTAGGTACCTACACATAAAAAAAAGACAAAATATGAAAAATAAAACTTTGTAAGTATTCCAGATCTAAGACTATAATTCAAACTTGTAGCTTATCTTGCTAATTTTTAAACTATTAAAAAAAACATACAAATGCATGTAAATCCGGCCCTAGTTATCTTCTCTCTCTCTCTCTCTCTCTATAGTTTCAATCCGTAGATTGGTTTGCAGCCATCTTCCATTCTTCTCTATTATCCGCTTTCCTTTTCATTTCTACGTATGAGTTGCATCCTTGGTCCTTAATTATTTGTTGAATATACTCTAATCTTGGTCTCCCCCTATGGTTTTTACCGTCTATGCATTCTTCTATGATAAATTTTAGTAGTCCTTCGTGTCGCATTATATGGCCTATCCATTCGTTTCTTCTTCTAACTATACTTTTCCATATTAATTTTTCTTCTGATATCTAGTTATCTTAAATTTATAAAATTCTCAGACAGGTTTATTTTCTTCCAAAAATGAGATATCGTTTTTCTCCACTGTCCATTTTAAACCGCAAAAATGGTTGGATACCATTTTCCTCTAAATAATTGTTGGAACAAAAATCATATCCATTTCCCTTTAAATATAAAAATATTTAGCCGACACTGGTGAAAATTTTTTGCGTACCGTACTATAAATTGAGAGTAACATTCGATGACATCTAACTTTATAATTAAGCCTAATTAAGATAGGTACGTAAATATTTTATTTTATTTATTATAATTATTAATAACTAAAAGTAAAATTTTTTTTTTTGTTAGGTATATATGTATAATGACATACAAATATTTTTTTTATATTCTTAATTCCTTAATGGTTGAAAAGAATCAAGATTATTTATTTTTATTTTGTTTTAAGGAAAATGGTGAAAGAAAAATCATCGACTGTTGTAAACTAGAGAGAGAGGGCTGATGGGCATTAAAAACATATTATTATGTTAACACTTCTTTTAAAAAAATAGGTATACCTACATTAATTAATTGATAAATATTGATTTTAATGTGTAATTTCGTCCAAATTTGAACTTAAAATAAATAACTGTGTTTATATATTTTTTAGAATTTTTGATTACAATAGGTACTTTTTATAAGAATCTTTGTTTTAAATTTTCAATCCTTAGTTATAAAAATTGAACATTTTATAGTTGTTTAACTACAATGGTTGATAATTTTCGAGATTTTGATGAATTCTGTCAAAATTCAAACTTTAAATGCTTATAAAAAAAATTTGTGCCTAAGTATTTTTAATATTTTTCAATTGCTATTGTAGCAATATATCAGGAGCCTTGTATTAAATTTTCATTATTTTTGGCCCAAAAAAATAAAAATTTATTGATATTTATATAAAAAAAAACTAAAAAAATTTAAATTTGAAATGGTCCGTAAAAGCTCAAAAAGAGTCAAAATATTTTCAAAATTGTATGGTGAATAGAAAATGCTAATATAAACATTCGGTGAAATTTTTAAGTATCTACAGTTATTAATTTTTGAATTACAACAAAATAAGAAAATCGTTACATGAGAAATCGAGTGAATATCCAATGTTGTAAAAATATGAACTTCAAACGGTCAAAAAATCTTAGTTTGACTTGGTATTAGATATTTTAGATTCTGAGCGGAGCGATGAATGTATTGGTTTTACAATGATGTGTGTTTTTTTTTTTATTTTTTTTTTTGTGTCTGTCATCACGTTTTGGGACAGTAAAAGTGCTTAGATTTTCTTCAATAGTACCTTTTCTGATAGGAAAGTGAATCTAGTTGGTACTTTGGGGGGTCAAAAGTAAACATTTTCCAGTAGTTTTCAAAAGTACCGTGAAAAACAAATGGAAAATTAAGGAAAAAACGGGAATTTTTACGCAACATTGATTTTCGATAAAATCGATTTTGGTTTTTGGTGTAAGTCTAAAAAAAATGACGGTAAATACATGAAATTTTTACTGAATGTTTATATAAGCAGTTTCTATATACCATACCGTTTTCAAAATATTTTGACTTATTTTGAGCTGTTTACAGACATTTTAAATTTCCAATCTTTTTGGTTTTTTTTTTTTAAAAATCAATAACATTTTATTTATTCGTTGAAAATTCTTGAAAATTTAATAGAATACTCCTAATATATTATTTCAAGGGTAGATGAAAAATATTAAAAATCTGTAGTCACAATTTTTTTTTTTAAGCATTTAAAGTTGAAATTTTGACAAAATACGTAAAAATGACGAAAATTTGCAAATTATTTATAGTTAGAAATTCATAAAAATTTTTCTTTTAAAATCTAAGGTTTTAAATTTTAACACAAGATTTAACGTAAGTTTTTCTACTTTTATCAAAAATAAAATATCTAAAAGCAATTAAAAATAAATTTTTATGAGTGTTTTAAGTTCATAATTTTACAACATAGGATATTCACTCGATTTCTCATGTAGCGTTTTTCTTATTTGGTTGTAATTCAAAAACGAATAATTGTAGATGCATGAAAATTTCACTAAATGTTTATATTCTCATTTTCTATACACCATTCAATTTTGAAAATATTTTGATTTGTTTTGAGCTGTTTACAGACATTTTTAGTTTTCAATTTTTTTAGTTTTTTTTTTTTATAATTGTCAATAAAATTTTATTTGGTGGGCCAAAAAGTCTGAAAATTTAATACAAGCTTTCTTATATATTGTTACAACATCAGTTGAAAAATTTTAAAAATACATAGGCACGATTTTTTTTTATAAGCATTTAAAGTTCGAATTTTGACAAAATTTGTCAAAATCTCGAAAATTATAAATCATTGTAATTAAAAAATTATAAAATGTTCAGTTTTTATAACTAAGTGTTGAAAATTTAAAACAAAAATTCTCATAAATAAATCATACTGTAACCAAAAAATCTAAAAAATATATCAACACATTTATTTTTTACAGACATTTTAATTTCAAATTTAGACAAAATTTCATATTTAAACCAAGAATAATGATTTTAGTTATTTTGATATAATTTAAAAATATTATTTGTTGGTATATGAAACTTTTAGAATATATTGTTATATTTTATATACACGCAATGGCATTTTAAAATATAATTTTTTTGAGAAAAATGAATTTAACCAACTATAGTAAATACTAATGCCTATAATACTAAAATTAATTACTTTATTCACAATAATATCATCAAATACATTTAGACTTAGTAAGATATTATAGACTGACTGACCGTCTTCGCTCAGAATCGTTTTTCTTATTCAATGATATTATATCATTGGATTAAAATCTAACACAATCCATTACAGTGACTCACTTGTAACCTACTGTACAGCAGAGCGACATACACTTACCCGCCCTTTTTTAGTTTTTTTTTCTATAAATGTCAATAAAATTTTATTTGTTGGGTAAAAAATCTTGAAAATTTAATAGTAGGCTTCTAATATATAGTTTCAAAGGCAGATGAAAAATATTAAAAATCTGTAGTCACAATTTTTTTTTATAGGTAATCAAAGTTCAAATTTTGACAAAATACGTAAAAATGACGAAAATGTGCAATTTATTTTGAGTTAGAAATTCATAAAAATTTTTCTTTTTAAATCTAAGGTTTGAAAATGTGATACAAGATTCCTCATAAGTTTGCCTAATTTTATCAATAAAAAAAGTTTATAAGCAAGTCATAATAAATTTTTATGAGCATTTTAAGTTTAAATTTTTACAAGATTAGATATTCACTCGATTTCTCATGTAGCGATTTTCTTATTTTGTTGCAATTCAAAAACGAATTACTGTAGATGCATGAAAATTTCACTGAATGTTTATATAAGCATTTTCTATACACCATCTAATTTTGAATATATTTTGAATCTTTTTGAGCTGTTTACGGACATTTTAAGTTTTCAATTTTTTTAGTTTTTTTTTCAATAAATATCAATAAAGTTTTATCTGTTGGGCCAAAAAGTGTAAAAATTTAATACAAGGCTCCTGATATATTAATACAATATCAGTTGAAAAATATTAAAAATACATAGGCACAATTTTTTTTTATAAAGCATTTAAAGTTCGAATTTTGACCAAATACATCAAAATCTCAAAAATTAGAAATTATTGTAATTAGACAATTATAAAATGGTCAGTTTTTATAACTAAGGATTGAAAATTTTAAATAAAGATTCTAATAAATAGTACATACTGTAATCAAAAAATCTAAAAAATATATAAACACAGTTATTTTTTATAGACATTTTAAATTCCAATTTAGACGAAATTACATATTAAAATCAATTTTAACGAGTACAAGTATATATTATAATATTTTTCTAGCATCACTGATAATTTTATGTTAATAATTAAATAATATGAATAATATTAATTCAACTTAGCAGCTACCGTAAAATAACAATATCAATATAATTTCAAATATCCTAGACTGACATACCGTCCCCGCTCAGAATCGTTTTTCGTATGCAGTGATATATCAATGGTCATGAAGTTAGCCCCCCCACTTTGGCGGATTCACTTCAAACCAGCGCCAATATTTAGCAAATTAATTGCAAATAATTGCAAATTGGTTTTTAGAATTTGCAAATTTAGTGCACGCTCGCAAACTAAAAAAATGATTTGGGGGGGCTAACTTCATGCAGCCCCCCCACTTTGTCCGATCCGTTCCAAACCAACGCCAATATTTAGCAAATTAATTGCAAATAATTGCAAATTGGTTTTTAGAATTTGCAAATCAAAATTGGAATTTTGGCGAATTTTTTAAAAAATCGATAAAAGTCGCATTTTATATAAAGTACAAATTTTTTATCAAAAATAGATTTTTTTTTATTAATTTTCCTTGATATACAGATTTTTATTGATTTTTATCCAACAGATACATTTTTTTAAACTAGATTTTTTAAATTATGAATTTTCCATCAAACAGATTTGTATTCAATTTATATTTTTTACAAAAAATCTAAATTGAATTAAATTCTAAAAAAAAATCTGTTAAATAAAAAAGCAATAAAAAAAACTAATAAAAAATCTAAAATCAATAAAAAAAACATATTTGATAAAAAAATATTTTGGGTAAAAAATTCACTTTAAAAATATTAATTAAAATATGTTTATAGAACAATCTTATTGTATAAAAATTCTTAGTAAAATTAAAATTTTAAAAAAATCTGTTTGATAAAAAATCTATATTTAATAAAAAAACCTAAATTTGATAAGACAGTTTATTTTTAAAATAATCTGTATTAAATAAAATAATCTGTATTTATATTTATTTATGTGGAAATAATATGAAACTAATAAAAAACAACAATTAGTTAAAATGTATTAAATAAATAATATAATTTAGAAAAATCATATAAAAAAAAGGGCGGGTAAGTGTATGTCGCTCTGCTGTACAGTAGGTTACAAGTGAGTCACTGTAATGGATTGTGTTAGATTTTAATAATTTAATCCAATGATATAATATCATTGAATAAGAAAAACGATTCTGAGGGAAGACGGTCAGTCAGTCTATAATATCTTACTAAGTCTAAATGTATTTGATGATATTATTGTGAATAAACTAATTAATTTTAGTATTATAGGCATTAGTATTTATCATTTTTCTCAAAAAAATTATATTTTAAAATGCCATTGCGTGTATATAAAATATAACAATATATTCTAAAAGTTTCATATACCAACAAATAATATTTTTAAATTATATCAAAATAACTAAAATCATTATTCTTGGTTTAAATATGAAAA
>JANEHU010000619.1:0-40392 GCA_027563435.1 Nasonovia ribisnigri
AATAATACTTTCTGTAGCTACAACAATACATATGCTATTCTTATTAATAATTTGGTTATATGATTAAAACATCAATTAACAAAAAAAATGTTGTAGCTATTACAATGTACTTTAATAATGGCTATAGTATTTATGGTTGTGACTAATATATTTGTGTTACTCTAGCTATAAATTATATTACAAAACTATTTTGTTAATAGTATTAAATTATTTTTTTCCGTGTATAAAATAATACAGTAGGTATACCGAAAGTCCTAAAATTAAGGAAAAACTATGATTAATAGTACTTTATAGTACTTTTTATAGTAATTTTATTTTTAAATTTGGACGGAATAAATTACATAATATTAAGAAACCAAGAATAACGATTTTAGTTATTTTATTGTAATTTAAAAAATATTATTCGTCGATACCTACTTGAAATTTTTTATGTATATTATTATATACAAATATTTAAATATAACAATATGCAAATTTCAAAAAATATCAATTAAACTTACCGGCTGGCGGCTATTGATAGTAAAAATATAATTAATATTATATAAAATATCCTAGGCTGACAAGCCGTGGAGTCGTTTTTCCGTTTTCGCATACAATGATATTTGATCATTGAATTCAAATTTAACACCACCCGTTAGTGACCCACTTGTAACCTACCGTACAGCAGAGTGACACCCACTTATCCACTTTCTTTGTATTAGATATATTATATTAAATAAACACACATTATATCTGTGTACCTACATCAAGTCTTTATTTCCTGAGTTTATGTACATATTACATATATAATATGGACACGAGTTGGGACGTAACAAGATTTCACGTAAGTAGTTCATTATGTGACCAAATCTAAAATATATATAAACACTGTTTTTTGTTGTAATTTAAAAATATTATTGGTAGGTACCTACTTAGAAACTTTTAAAGTATGTAGGTGGTAGGTATATTATTATATTTTAATTTCATACACACAATTAGGTATATTTTCAAATGCTATTTTTTTGCAAAAATGAATTTACCCTACTGTAGTCTGTAGTACTAATACCTAATAGTAAAATAAATTACTTTAGCCACAATAATATCATAATAAACCTACTTAGTAATATTATAGGCTGAGCTAAGACTATATTACTAATTTAAGAACATATATGTTATTGTTGGTATTATAGTATGTAATTTATTTTACTATTAGCCATTAGTAATAAGTAGGTAGGATGAATTAATTCTTGCCAAATACATTACATTTGAAAATGTCCTTGACTGTATAAAATATTATTATATATTTTAAAAGTTTAAAGTACCCATGAATAATATTTTTAAATTACAACAAAATAACTAAAGTCGTTATTCTTCGTTTAACTATCAAATTTTGTCTAAATTTGAACTTAAATATCTAAAAAAAAAAGTTTAGTTAGGTATAAATATTTTTAGATTTAATTTTTTATTTACAGTATGAACTACTTAATATGAGAAACCATGCGTTGTATTGTCGAGCTATAACAATTTAACTTTATATACATTTTTAACAACAAAATAATTTTCAAATTTTTGAAATTTTAATTTTCAACATTTGAACTTTAAATGCTTATAAAAAAAAACGTGCCTGTGTATCTTTAATATTTTTCAACAGCTATTATAACAATATTATGTAGGTAGGTACCTACTAATCATTAATCTTAAATGTTAAAATGCATTATGTAGGTACCTAAGTACTTACCCAATACTTGAATGACGTTGAAATAATGAAGCTAAGCTCTGGTATTAGTATTATAAACTTGGTATGATAGATAATTTAGGTAGGTAAATAGATAAGTCACTTTAATTTCATCCAGCAGACGCGTCTAATGAAGGACTGGTCGGTAGGTACCGACTACGGTAGCAACTTTAAACTCTGAACGTAGAAACGAATATTTTAAAGTATTAACTAACAATTGTTATTTTACCCAGCAGAGTAAAATAATTATATAAAAAGCAGCTATGAAAACTGAATGCTATAACTTTAAGGAGTGACGACAGGAGCCTCAAACGTCAAAAGCTGATGAATTATTGTGATTACTGATTTATAATTACCAATTAGAAATCTTAAAAAAGTATTATATTCTGTTCATTGTTTGGTATATTATAAATATGTATATTCCGTTTCCTAGACATCTACAACTCGCAAATCGTTAAATTATGTCGTTATGGACTATATGGTTAATAAATAATGCGAATGATAACTTTCGTCACTTAACATTGAGAAGAGTAATAAAGACAATGTTTTTACTTTATGTACCAACCCGTAACCCGTTGTGTTTAAAAAATATGGAAAAGTCAGAATTTTTGATCGGATTTAGTTCCGAAGTTATAGCCATTAGAAGTTAGTCGTTCATCACAGTAATCACGTCAAATCGAAATCCCATCTAACGAGATTGCAGGATAGGACTTTGAGCGAGGAGTATTGGTGGTTAATACATAGTCGGCAGCCGATTTGTGCGCAGGGTAGTGGCAATACTATACGGAAGGTATACAGATAATTGACTGGTGAGAGGAGGAGTTGACAAATGGGGGTCACTTGATTATAGGCCCGATGAAAACTATTCGTCGCCGACTACGTTTCTTAACTTGAACGGAGTATATAATTATTCTCCTCAAATTGAAACTGACGGAGGTCAAAACAATTTTTGTATTTTTTTTATAAACCACTAAATTTGTTATATAACGATCAAACTAAACCTCAATAATATGTTAATATGTTCCTAAAACATATTATTTTGACACAAAATATTCTTTAACCTTGAAATAATCTTTTTTATGCACTAAAATATGTTGTAGGTACATCAGTTCATACGAAAATGAATCGTCGAGAAAGCATATCCATTTGGATATGCATATACTCTCAGTAAAAATATGTAAAAACATAAAAATCCTATCTCTACTTATGAGTTATAAGTATAGGTACTACATAGCTAAAAAAAAAAAAAAAGTATTTCAAAATTCAAATTATTTTTCTGAATTAAAATATGATTAAAAATTTGTAACTGTAAAATGTTTCACCAGCTACTGAAAATATGAAAATATGTTATTTTAGTGAAAAAGTACATTCAACGTCTACATTCGTTGTCGGTACATATTTAAAATAATTTAAAAATGTTGGCATTACCTATATCTTAATCAAAATGTCCTCAGAGTAAGTTTTCAAAAATATCCTTAATTTTTTTCTATAAGACATATTTAAATTAATCTTATTATAATCTTACTATTTTCCCACTAGCACTTAGAATATTCCTTCATCAAAATATTTTAAATTTCATAAAATATCTTTAAAATATTATGTAATTCGCTATTTGATTTAACTAACCTAAATTGTGAGTTTTGAAGATAACTATAGATGAATATTTTTTTTTAAATAGTTACAAGAGTTGCCTATATGTTACTCCTTATGTTTGAACAATCCTGAAAAAAATATATTTCCCGAATTTCAGTTTTCTGAGTAATATCTTTCCAGTAAAAAATTGTCCTAAATTCAATTTTTTTGTGTTACATCTTTCCAATAAATAATTTCCTAAAATTTATTTTCCCGAATGATATATTCCCAAAAAAATGTTTCCTAAACTTAATTTTCCCACATAAATACTTCCTGAGAATAATTTCCTAAAATTGGTTTTCCTGAATAATATTTTCCTCAAAATTGCTATCCCAAATATCAGTTTTCTGTGTTATTATTGTATATTATTGTTCCTATTAAATGTATTCCCAGCCTTTACTTTCCCGATTTATGCGGTCCCCGACGTCAGGTGTATGAATATTTGATATTTGTATAACCAGCTTGATTTTTGAAAATAATCGTTATGTTAGTATAATCATTTACGGTT
Organism: Nasonovia ribisnigri; assembly: GCA_027563435.1. Taxonomy (NCBI): domain Eukaryota; kingdom Metazoa; phylum Arthropoda; class Insecta; order Hemiptera; family Aphididae; genus Nasonovia; species Nasonovia ribisnigri. The sequence goes on from JANEHU010000619.1 coordinate 3,855, forward strand.
TACAAAGTTCTATACCTACTACAATTAAGTAAATTTGCCAACCATGTGGTAAGCATTTTTAAAAACATATCGGCTGGGCTAAAATTTTTTATAAAATGCATATGTTTTTGGTAATTTTTAGAGACCTCAAGGTAAGATACACAATTGTTTCACACTTCCTTGACGTTGTATACAACATTTCATTTTGCTAATTTTTGCACAATTATGATTTTTGGTGCTATATATTTTAATGCTTGAAAGCTGTAAGAGTGCTGTTTTTTTCGCTATTTCTACGTATACTCTCAAATATGAAAGAAATCAAACACATTTTGTAGAATTTTTTTATATTTACGCATCGATGTCTAAAATTTGAATTAGATTTGTTGGAAACTTATCTGAATCGCTCGTATATTGAAATAAATATTTTTTTAATAAAGCAACAGCCGCAGCCGGTGCCTAATTCCTGTGCAGTGGTCACTATATATGGTTATATATACTGTACAATATATTATACCATTATACTATACGTCTATTCATAAAAAATGAGAAAAAAGTATTTAATTTTTTTTTAAATTTTATTTTGGTGCAAAATAATTAGTGCACACTAAACGAATAAAAAATATCCTTTTTTAGTACTATAAACTGCTCATCAGTCATCTACACAGGTACGTAGGTACTTTTTATAACTTAGAACTATTTTTACTTCGTACAATTCATGTTTATTCTGTAATAGTAACTTGTAAGTATTTTCTATTACGTACGAGCAAAGTAAAATGATGTTGTTCAAGATATTTTTTCAATAATTTTTATCTATATAAATTACTATAATCAAGACACCGCTGTGACCCGGTTGTAGTTACACGGGCGATTTGAACACAGAAACGAAGACGTTGCGCGTAACATTATAATACGGAACAAAAAGAAAAAGAAAACATAAAATGACCAAACGGCGTTGATTATTATGCTTTATAATTATGTTTTATTGTTGCTGGCTAAAATAAAAATATGACCACCGTGTTTAGGTTAACACGGTGCGTTGTTCGGCAGATTGTTTATTATCCAATAGCATATTGTGAAGGAAGAATATTAATTAATTACAAATCGTACGAGTACCGTTTGTGGTTGTCATTTTTCTTGGAAATCAACTACGTAGCTTATTATGGCTAACAAACGGATTACTAAAAAGCAATCGAAGGCAAACAAATTAACAGAACGATGCGAGATGCTGAGAAATCGCGAAGACGTATCGGGCGGTTTTCCCGTCGCTGTAGCCGGTGGTAGCGGCCAAGTAGAAATGAGACGTGGTCGTCGATCCGCAAGGCGTAGGACGAAGAGACGCAGGAGCCGGTCGCGATCCAGTCGCCGTCGGGGCAGGAGACGTAGCGTTAGCGGTACCGAAGAAGAAGACGAAGAAGACGACTACTACGCGACTACAGACAACGAGGAAGACGACGATGACTCGTCAACGGTAGACGCGACTTCTCGAAGGAGATCGAGAAGGCGGCGGAGGGGCAGCCGGCGACGTCGCCGTCAATATCAAGCCATTGGTAGCGACGACGATGATAACACCGATGCAGAGACCACAGACGACGCTTTGTTGACCAGCGGTAGTAGTGGTAGCGTCCTCACGACGGCAGCCGCCAAGTGCGGAAATCCTTGTGGCAGCAGACGTCGCCGGAGAAGGAGGAGGAGGAGGTCCTCAAGTAGACGATCGATGGGGTGCAAGAAGAAGAGGAGGAGAAGGAGGAGTAGTGGTTGTCGTGTCGCTGGCCTTTGACTCCAGACCGATGATCTAGCGGGCGACTTGGCAGAGGAGAGGGGAACAGCAGGCCACGTGTGTACCACGTTAAATATCACCGAACCGGTTACAGCCGATAGCACTCAGTGAGATGTCCCGTCCGTCCTCCGCCTAAATCGACCTCTCTGATCCGCGTTTATTGTCTAGACTTGTTAAATCGTAAATAAATATCCAAATTATTAAAAATAAATTAAAAAATCGTGTATAGTTCTATAGTTTTAGATTATATATTATATCAGCTCTTATAGTTCTCACGCTGAGATAATACATAAAACCGTTAATGTAACTAATAACCAGTGTTAGGACTTATCTAGATAAATAAATAAAGTCATCTAAATATTTATTTTAGCTAAAAATTTCACTTATCTAGATAAATTTATAAGATACATTTTTTTGTGAAAATTAGCTAAATTTGTTTGAAAATGTTTCATTTTAATCTCATCGTCTCAGGCACAATTTGTACGTAAAATACCATATTGGGCTAAAAATATATGATGTTATTCTGAAAATACTATAAATTAATCCTATTTAGTAGGTACTTATTACTTATTAATAATCAATATCCTGTATTCGCCATTCTGTTATAAATATATATAAAATATGTACTCACATGACGATATATTTTTTTTTTAATTAGTTATTTTAATTTTAATTTGTATAATTATCTGTTATTTATCTAGATAAAATATTTTTATCTTTTATCTGTATCTTAGATAAAATTTAGTATTGTTATCTTTATCTTTATCTAGATGATTTTTTTGTTATCTGTTCCTAACACTGCTAATAACTATACAGCCTAGCCTAAATTGCTCGTTTAACGATGACTCGTTTAATATTGACTTATTTAATAATGTTTTGCTATAAAGTCGTAAAATGTTAATTATAATTTTAATCATTTTCGTCAATTTGGTTTTAATCAACCTTGCGTGTAGTGTATACGCACTAATGAGTGCCGCAAACATATGGGGGGGGGGGGTCCCAGATCCGGACACCTCCCCACTTGAATCGTTTTTTCGTTTAACGTTGGTTTTTTAGGAATCTAACCTTTACGTTAAACGAGGACTATACTATAATAATTGTGTCTGTATGACCATATGCATCAGGCTTTAGCGAAAAAGTCTGACGACCTTAACGTTTTCGAAAATTACTTTGGAGCACACAACGTGAGTCGACAGGTTCATAGGCACATTAGGTGTTGTTTTGATGAAATCTCAGAAATGTCGTTTTTATAATTTATAATATTTTTGTCATGTTTCTGATAAGTTTATTTTTGAGAAGGGGACTCAGACACCACCCTCCCCTTTTTTATACTATGTTAACATTTTGTTGGCAATATTTTGAATCAATCAATCAATTCCACAAAATATATACCGTAGAATAGTTTGTTTATTCTTAAAATTAATTTTTCATATTTCATATCATACCCAATGAACATTCTAGTTTTAAATTGTATAAATGTTGAATAGTTGAATTGAATTTTCGAAGGTTTATATATATTTTTTGTACTTATTATATTGGTTTCACTTTTATTTTATTTTATGTGAAATATCGTTAACAACTACCTAACACTAATATTATTTAGGGACCTAGGATTATTTTCTTAAATATAATAAAATAAATATTTTCATTAAAATGTAATCTACCAAATACCAATAAATTAAAAATAATTAGCTTGTCTCAAAAGTTACTCGTCATATTCACGGTCGTTTTACTGAAGTTATTGGTAGGTACTTAGGTAAGTAATAGGTAAAATAAAAAACTGCATATTATATAGGTATATAAACATAAATGTGATTAATATTTAAACTATTAACTAGGCTAAGAAAATATTTATTCAGTGTGTAAAAAAATTAAGTATTAAGTCTATAAGTTAGTAAGTTTTACCTACCTAGTAGAAAAAATTAAACGAGATGTATAGTAAACAAGAAATTTGGTTAAGCTATACTATATTATAAGTGACAAATATAAATTCTATTAATTTCTTTAGCAGTGATTGCTTTATGTTGTTACTGTAGAACACAAAGCAATAAGGTGTTCAATTTGTATTGTGTTTGTTGATGATTGAACGTCGGAAGTGATCGGAGTGTACTCGACAAAACTTTTTTTAATTTAGTTCAAGCTACCTATAGTGTTATAATTCACCAACACTTCTGATAAACATCTGGAATTAATTTAAAATCGAATTTGTTCTCCCGGATATCACAAAACATGGTAGAAAAGTAGAAAACACTACTTTAAAGGCCTTCTGCGAGTGCCTGTGATATAGTTTTATCATTTAATAAAAATTTGATATTTTTTAATATTTATCATCGTTACTTTTAGCTTTTTTTCGATGATTCATATTTACTTGTAAATTCGTGTTTAACATCGTCTACAATTCTGAAGCAAAACGAAAAATTACAATAGTTTATCAAGAGTATCAATATAGCTTGATATTAGCTCTACGTATGGAACAGAATAAAATACCAAAAGTCAATGTGAACGTCCGTCGTCCATGTCAAGTGTACCTTAGTGCGATATGTATTCACTCAAAATTGAAAAGTCTTCCGTTCTACAATTTTAAATTAAAATCCGTTTAAATTTTTTTTTTCATTATTATTTCCTGAAAAACATGTCCAAAATAACTACGGATTAAGGTTGAAACAACTTTTAGCATTGCCGCTAAAAAACAAATAGTTTTTTACTGGTGCAATAAATGACCTGTGTAAAACACCGCTTTTGTTGTAATTTCCCGGCGCCCCATGAGATTTGAAACATCCGGGTCTCGTGTTTACGCGATCAAAATATTATTTAAAACATTCGAACTCAAACGATGCGTATTATTCAATGTATATGTTACGCTGAACTATGTAAATATGGTAAATGTTGTAAATTTCCCGGTTATTGACGTCAGTCTCCAGAAGAATAATGTTCATTTATGTCAGTATAATCAGTGATAAGTGTATAGGAACGCAACAAGGCTCCGTTCGTTAAAAATACCAAGTTGTAGTCTTATTTGATTATAATATTAAAATATGGAGAACCAGAATAAATTTTGGAGCAGTTATCCAAAAAAAATATCAAAAGTAAAAAGAGAGGTGACAATAATATACATATTTTATTTTAGTTCTGAAGAATACATCAATAATTAGATTCAACAAGTAAAATAATTAAAAAAGGGGGTCAAGTGGATGTCGCTCCGCTGTACAGTAGGCTACAAGTAGATCACTGTACTATAATGGATGGTATTAAATTTGAATTCAATGATATAATATCATTGTATAAGAAAAACGATTCTGAGCGGAGACGGTATGTCAGTCTAGGATATTTTAAATTATATTGATATTGTTATTATACGGTAGCTGCTAAGTTGAATTAATATTATTCATATTATTTAATTATTAACCTAAAATTATCAGTGATGCTATAAAAATATTATAATATATACTTTTACTCGTTAAAGTTGATTTTAATATGTAATTCCGTCCAAATTTGAACTTAAAATGTCTATAAAAAATAACTGTGTTTAAATATTTTTTAGATTTTTTGAATACAGTATGTACTATTTATTAGAATCTTTATTTTAAATTTTCAATCCTTAGTTAAGAAAACTGAACATTTTATAATTGGTTAATTACAATGATTGATAATTTTCGAGATTTTGATAAATGTTGTCAAAATTCGAACTTTAAATGATTATAAAAAAAATGTGTGCCTATGTATTTTTAATATTTTTCAATTGCTATTGTAATAATATATCAGGAGCCTTGTATTAAATTTTCATTATTTTTGGCCCAACAAATAAAATTTTATTGATATTAATAGAAAAAAAAACTAAAAAATTTGAAAACTGAAATCGTCCGTAAAAAGCTGAAAAACAGTCAAAATATATTAAAATTAGATGGTGTATAGAAATAGCTTATATAAACATTCAGTGAAATTTTCATGCATCTACAGTTATTTGTTTTGAATTGCAACAAAATAAGAAAATCGCTACATGAGAAATCGAGTGAATATCTAATCTTGTACAAATTTGAACTTAAAATGCTCATAAAAATTTATTATGACTTGCTTATAAACTTTTTTTTATTGATAAAATTAGGAAACTTATGAGGAATCTTGTATTACATTTTCAAATCTTAGATTTAAAAAGAAAAATTTTTATGAATTTCTAACTCAAAATAAATTGCACATTTTCGTCATTTTTACGTATTTTGTCAAAATTTGAACTTTGATTACCTATAAAAAAAAATTGTGACTACGGATTTTCAATATTTTTCATCTGCCTTTGAAACTATATATATTAGAAGCCTACTATTAAATTTTCAAGATTTTTACCCAACAAATAAAATTTTATTGACATTTATAGAAAAAAAAACTAAAAAAATTGGAAACTGAAAATGTCCGTTAACAGCTCAAAATAAGTCAGAATATTTTGAAAATGCTATGGTGTGCAGAAAATGCATATATAAACATTCGGTCAAAATTTCATGTCTCTACGGTCATTTCTTTTAGAGTTATACCAAAAACCAAAATCGATTTTGTCGAAAATTGGTTTTCCGTAAAAATTCCCGTTTTTCCCATAATTTTTCATTTGTTTTTCCAGGCGCTCATGAAAACTACTGGGAAATTTTGACTTTTGACCCCCCAAAGTACCAACTAGATTCACTTTCCTATCAGAAAAGGTACTATTGAAGAAAATCGAAGCATTTTTTCTGTCCTAAAACGTGATGACAGACACAAAAATAAAAAAAAAAACACACATCATTGTAAAACCAATACATTCATCGCTCCGCTCAGAATCTAAAATGGAACACAAAAAAAAAAACGCTAACGAATAATAGACTTACGCAAAAATATGATATTGTGACAATTGGTGGAAAAAAAATAATTAATTAAGTCTTTACTTGAAAACGACTCTGATGTTTTATATTACGTCATAGTAGACGAGTTGTTTGAAGTAATTTACTCGGCATATTTGTTAGTTGGGTTACAAGCGAGGAGACCACTAGTTTTTTTTCCGTAATTTTTGTCGAGGAGTGTGTCACAAAGAGACTCAAATTTTTAACCATCGTTGCAATTCAGGAAAACGTTCCTTGTCCGTTTTTAATCGTATAACACGACCAATTTTAACTTGCCAGGTGCGTATATATTATGTTGTTGCATTTAACGCACAGCTTTTAATCTTATAAGTTTTACAAATTGAAAATTCTCAGATGTCATTGAAAAAAATTGAACACCATTTATGAATGTATCACATCATAATAAACCTAAATAGTTTGTATAAAATATTAGGTATAAAGCACTAATAGCACCAACACTTATCAAATATTAAAGACAAATTTTCTAAAAAATTAGAAAAAATATTAATTAATTTACCTATAAAATATTACATTTTAAGATACAATCCACAATAAGTTAATAATCAACATCTATTGTATTGTATAACTAATAAGTCCGTGACATTAAAAAATATATATATAAATAATAAATATGGTATAAATATGATATAAATACATATGTATTGTTTAAGTTTTATATACATTATGGAATAGGTACCTATATATTATGTAGATCCAATTCATACCAATAATAAATTAAGACGTATTTTTTTTTTTAATCTACTAATATTCTAATTTCAAACATGTTTTTAAATGTTTATTCATCGAATAGTTGTTCATAACACATTGCACATCTTGCAAAGATATTTTCAACTAGAATAAAAATGTATTCTGCAATTTATTTTAATGAATATCTTGTTTTATTCTATCAATATATTATATTATAATATACTTGTGTGGCATATAATAAAATAAAATAAATATGTACAATCCGCATGGACTTAAACATTAAATACAATTTACATATTATTTAGATAATATTATATAAAAACACTAATTGAATTAAATACTTAGTAGAATACTCTTGATAATTAATATTTAATAATACTTTTTAACAAAATTAAAATAATGTCCATTTGTTTTCAAAATAAATATCAATATAAAATTTAAATTTAAAATATATTTGAATTAAACTTATAATACATATTTGAATTGTTTAAAATATTTATAGTTAAGTATAACATAATTGCATACTGTAAATGTCCAACAAATGGTTAATTAAAGCTTATTCATTATTAAATAAAAAAAAAGGATAAAATGTATAATTTAAAACTAATATTATTGCATATTTAACATTAATACTTAATTATAACTTAAGAGGACGTCGCACCCGCATATGTTGTCTTCGTCCTACACACGTATGACTTACTAAATTTCCGTTCGCTAGTTTCAATAGGGTGCTGTCAGTTTTGATATTAGAATGAATTGACCTATTATCAAACTTTGAAGTAATAACATTATCTGTGTTCTCTCGTTGGTCTTTTACGATATTTCAATTTTTAAGTGAGATATGGGTATGTCAAGTGACAAGTATTAATATTTTTAAATGCTCATAATTCACGTAAAAATTAAAATATCGTAAAAAACCAACGAGAATTTGTTATCAAAAAGTTTGATAATAAGTCAATTCACTCTAATATAAAAACTGACAATACCTTATTGAAACTAGCGAACGAAAATTTACTATGTCGTACGTGTGTAAGACGGAAACAACACATGCGGGTGCGACGTCCTCTTAAATACTTATATCTTATAATATTTTGTATTTTTGTAAGTGACTTTTCTTAATGGGGGTGACTGGGAAAATACAGTCAATGGTGATACTGATTAACTCGTTATCTTGTAAAACAGTTTATCTTAAATTATGTTGTCCATACAAAAAAGGTAAACAATTATAAAAAAACGTATTCACATCAGAACGATATTATCAAAAAAAATGTTCATATTCAAATATGTATTTCTATAAATTTTTAGAGTTAATTTATCCCCGTGAACTCAATGAAGGTAAAGCTGTTTATAATAGATTTCTACTTAATAAATTTATGTAATTAAACAAAATATAAAAATTATTACTACACATTCAAATCATGTAATAGTATTATTGTTTATCATGTAAACTATATTCTTATAAATAAAACTCAGTTTGTTTTTACGATTACTACTAAAATTCTTCGAACCAACTACTCAATGTCAATTCCGGAATTGATATTGTATTACAATAATGAAGTGATGACGCATTAAAAAACTTCGGTCTTGAAAAGGCTTGCTGTTGAACCACACGGATTTCAGAGTTATCACATAAAACTCGGGAAAGCGTCACTTGTTTGATATCTTCCAGTTGATCTTAAATTAAAAATATGTTAGTTCAAATTATGTTCATTCATTAAAAATAGTTTAGCTATACTAACAATCAGTGAATACTCCTGGTACGTCATAAAAATATCTATCTGCAATTCTAGTTCTTACAAACTGTTCTCTGATGATACACCTCATAGTAGGGCCAACCATTGCGTCGTCAACGTGTTTCTCCAACAATACGCCAACCAATAGATCTATATCGTTCCAAGTTTTGTACAGCTTCAATAATCTATCAGCTGACTAAAAACAACATGCAGACAGAATGTAATCAGTAGGTACCTACAGTAGTTATATTATCATATAACAATTTAGTTTTTTTTTTAAACTTACACCTTCCACCATTATCTCAGACAAATCTTGCACATTTTCTATGTCTTTTAGTCCACAATATTTTCTAAACTGTGTGTAGCTTGGAATACCGTGATCGCGACTTCGTTGTATATCCAAGCTGATAATGTCCATTCCAAACGAATTATTTGGATCAATACTATACAGGTAATTTGTAATCTATAACAATTATTTAAAAAAAAACATAAACGTAATAATAATATTTGTCTATAATATTAAAGTCATCGTCATTGATGTTGTAAAAAGACAAAAATTACATATTAATTATGTTTCATAAACTTACCGTTTGTGTAAACAGCATATCGACTTTTTGTGTAGCCTGCGTAGTTAGTCCTGTTAGTATCCTTTTATAGGCGTCTAACACAAGCGGTCGGTTGTAATTTTCTCGTAGCGAATTCTTTTCTTTTTTATAAACCCAATCACTCAATTCTAATACGTTGCCGTAGATTAATGAATTGTTTAAACTAAACAAAAACATGCACACAGATTAAAAGTAGCTTTAACGTATAACAAATTACAGATTTATTATTTCAATTTTTCAAACTTCAATATTCTTATATATAATTAGGTATATATGTATCATATAAGAGAGTAGAGTATTGTTACACACATTCTGATCTACGACATAAATTAATATCATGAATTGAAGCAGTATAAGTTTTTTTTCTAAGAATAATTGAAGATAATAGTATTTTTCTCATTTTGTAAATTTGTAAATAAACTCGAATTAAATGCTTGTAAGTATGTAGGTACCTAAATATCTAAACCTATTAGTTCAATACGCTACTATCTTGTATGAAAATAATTATAGAAAAAAGTGACAATATTGTTGCACGTATACCTTCATATTGATCTTAGAATTTAAAAGGAATATTTTTGAACAATGACTATCGTTCACGTCTATTTTAAAAACTGACACCACGAAATGACCTAACCGCATACACGATAATTAAAACGATGACAATAATATTATAGGTATGCTGCATATTAAACCCTAACTTAATTGTTTCGGAGATCATGGAATTGGCGAACGGAAGTATCGCGGTTGCGAAGCTGTTGCTAACAGTCGGGTCGGCGTTCTCGTCGTATGTGGTTCTTTGTTCCAGTCCCAAACCGTTTTCCTTTGTATAGTTAACGCCAAGCAGTGCCGGCAGCCATTCGTTGTACGTGATGTGCTGTATGCAAGCCGTCACGATTTTCTTGGTCTCCTGGAAAAGTTGTTCGTCAGTCAATCGGGGTTTTTCTCGAGCCAGTGTCCTAGCTATCCTGTTGTGTTCGTTTATCCACAGTGATTGCAAGGCATTAAGTTGTGGAAACGCGTTTGCTCGAATGTCGCCAGTCCAATAGCACGTGTTGGTGCCGTTTTGGCAATAGCTCGTCCCGATGGTTTCCAACGGCATTTTCGAATCCTCCGATTTGTATAAACTTTTGTCCATATATCCGCCAATCATATTCCTCAACGACAACGTCTGTTCTTTCGTCGTACCGTATATCATCGATGCATCTAAATAATGGGTAGCTTGGTTCATCTGTGAAACATAAATACGTCTTAAGTAATGACTACGAATTTTCAAATAATCAATTAGTTTCTGTGGTTTTTGCGAATTTGCAGAGTCAGTTCTAGGCACTGAAATGCTGAAAATATTTGCACCAATCCATTGTTTCCTTTTTTAAATATTATCACCAACGTATATACAAACCGTATCAAATCATCCAAACGGACAAAATGTGCAATTATTTAGGGGATTTATTGATTCCACCTGCTATTAATTCCACTGGCTACTGTTTAAAATTTCTACACATCGATTCCACCGGACACCAAGGGGGACACCCCTGTATGTGTATATTAAATTATATAGTCTATTTAGTATAATTTAGACAATTTTATAGCGATAAATTATAATATTAGCATTTAATTGTATTATAATATGGTCATATTATACTCACACGTTTAAACTGAAAAAAAGGATAAGAATTTTTGAAATATTGAAAAAAAAACCATTATTGAACATTTCTAAGTTCACTTATTATCTGTGTCCAAATATTACCAAAATAAGTTGTACACTTTAATTTTGAATTATACAATTCAGACTATACATTTAACAATATATTCACACATACATATTAATTAAATACTAATATTATAGTTTATAATTATATATACAATAATTAATAATATAATATGAATTGTCTAAATTATATTAAATAGACTATATATTTTAAAACACACATACAAGAAGGGGATGAACAGTATCCAGCGGCATCGATGTGTAGATATTATAAACAGTAGCTGGCGGAATTAATAGCCGACGGAGTCGATACAAAATCGGCAGAATAATATACGCCCATTATTTATTTAGCATACGTTATCCGTATACGTTTTTTTTATGGACATGGCTTTATACAAGCCACCCTTAGAGCCTTTCTCTCAACATGGGAAGATAATAAAAATATAATATTCGTTTATCATTATCAATATGTTATTATTTAATATAAGTGTTACTTGTTCCATGGGTCCAAATGTACAATCAGAACGCACCGCTGGCCGTGAACGCACATAGTTCATGCAATCAAACAGATCCGGTTTAAAAAATCTATCATCATCCGGTATAAATATCGGCTTGCAGGACCTTATGTTTTTGTTCAGAGTATATTTAATACTTTGGTCCTTATCACAACAATTTACAAATCTGTTCTCTTTCCCTTTGAACATATTCGTAAACTTGCATTAATTAAAACCAATCAATTTATATAAGGTTATGTGTTTTAATGTGTATAGTGTATACCCATGGTAGAAACTGCCGTGTGTGATAGATCGTGTCCTATGAACATCGCCCAGTACGCCATCATCATCGTTTTTAACTGGTCAGCCGAGTTTTCGTCTTTTACAAAATTTATGCTCAGTAATCTAGGATTAGGCAGCAATTCTTCGTAAATATTTGGCATTTCGTAAACACCTGTGTGATAGATTTATTAAATCACAGCACTAGATTCTCATGAATGTAAATTAAAATACATAATTTATATTTATCAGAAATAAAGTGCGAGTATAAGAGTGCTATGCATATCTTAATGTTTTTAGTAAAAAATAATTGTATACATATAAGTTACGAGTAATTTGCGTCATAAAAAAATTAAGAAATATTACCATCTGTGTAGACTGGAAACAGCAAACGTTTATAAGGCGTGTTTGACTTTCCCAAATATTTACGTTTCAGGTTGTTACAAGATCCGTCAGGACTACGATGGTTAAAGTCTTTCCCAATGCACGGATTGTTGTTGTAATACTCGGACATGCACATCTCACCCAATGTTGTCCCATTCAGACTCACCTTTGTTAAATCTTTGGCGCATTGTATATCACTTAATCCGTGCCTGAAATGATAATTTAATTTATGCATATTATTATGATAAAACTCATTAATAATACATTTTTTTTCATTCAGATATTTATTTTATGGTTATCTACTTTAGACAATATTTAGTCTTCAAACTTCGTGTAACTTCAAGTATAATTTCAGCATTTCGAGCTCCTGAATGTCCGCCTATGGAAGGCATAGAATCAATTAGTTGTCCATGAACCGGGCTTCCAATTTTCAAACGACTAATATTCGATAGTAAAATATCCTCTGAATGAAACCTGTTTTCAACTTTTTCTACAGCTTTTTGAATTTCTTTGTTTACTTCAGAGATATTGAGATTTTGGTACCAGTTTGTCGAATTTATTACCAAACCTATGCAATTCACATACAATTTAATCGTTGCAATCAATTTGTTTTAAAAATATCAATACAAAATCTTAAGTTATGATATGTACCTTGTTCATACAAATCAAGATCATGACTATCTTTAAATCCTCTGCAACATGGCGGTATGAATATCACCGCACAAATCAACAATCGTATTAAAATGACCAAAGTATTCATTCTGATCATTTTTATAAACTGTAATCATATTACAAAATGTATAAATATTAACTATAACTATTAACTGTACTTTATTTATTTAACTATTTTTAGAGCTGCAATATTGATTGCATTAAAATATGTGTACACAGTTACTTCTCATGAATTCAAAAATATAAAATTTAAAATCTATTGTAAACTGGTTGTTAGGTAAACTCAAATTGTAGGTACTTATTATAAGTTGTAAATAGTGTTATGTATGTAAAAATTTAAAAAATATAATTGCACATTTTAATTAGAAACGGCCTTGCGTTGTAAAGTCGATTTATCGATTTATCTATAATCGGTACTAACAATAATACGTAGGTACTTTCCGGCTATAATATGTCGATGGTCGTACATTAGGTACATTTTAGTAAAAGATAGCTGTCTTTCAGATAATATGTCATCCATGTATTAGGAATATATTATGAATCACGATAACTTATTTGTTAAAGTTATTAATTAATAATTATATTAATTCAATTATAGTATTTGTACACATGCATGCCTACTAACACATTGTATACTATGTACCTATTTAGTATCTACCTATAGTACCTTTCTTCAAAGTGTCACAGTACCTACATCAAATTGAGAAAATAAATGATTCAATTTATTTATTTTATATATGTAATATTAAGTATTAATGTATAATTTATCTTATATGTAATATAACTAAATTTCTAACCCAATTTAAATATTTTGCCAAACAAAATTATCAACATTGTCTATAAGTATTAGATATTAAGATATCACTCTCAGCAGATTACATTTAGCTCCGTTAGTTTAAACATTAGAGTGAATCGACCTACTATTAAACTTGATGGTAAGAACTTCATCTGTGTTCGTATGTTTTTTTTACGATTATTCTATTTTTAAGTGATTTATGCGCACATAATATAGCATAAATTAGGAATGCTCATAACTCACTTAAAAACAGAATAATTGTAAAAAAACATACGAACACAGATAATGTTCTTACCAACAAGTTTCATACTAGGTCGATTCACTCTAATGTTTAAACTAACGGAGCTAAATGTAATCTGCTGAGCGTAAATTTGCTATGTTGCGCACTTGTAAGACGGAGACAACACATGCGGGTTTGGCATCCTCTTAGGAGGACGTCACACCCGCATGCGTTGTCTCCGTCTTACACACGTACGACATAGCAAATTTTCGTTCCCTAGTTTCAATAGGGTATTATCAGTTTTTATATTAGAGTACATTGACGTATTATACTATCAAACTTTTAGGTAACAACATTTTATGTATTCTCTCGTTGGTTTTTTACGATATTTTAATTTTTACGTGAATTATGAGCATTTTAAAATATTAATACTTGACATACCCATATCTCACTTAAAAATTGAAATATCGTAAAAGACCAACGAGAGAACACAGATAATGTTATTGCATCAAAGTTTGATAATAGGTCACTCTAATATCAAAACTGACAGCACCCTATTGAAACTAGCGAACGGAAATTTGGTATGACGTACGTGTGTAAGACAAAGCAACACATGCGGGTGCGACGTCCTTTTAAAATAAATTCCTAGTCATAGTTGTAAATGTGTAAACAAAATATTTTAATTACCACAACCTTGCCTACATTGTCGGTTAATGCCTAGCCATTGATGACATCCATATCGACTACTGATTTTAGGAATTTACGATATTGGCTAGTCATTTACGTTATTACCTAATCTACAACATTGACAGTAACATATACACAATCGCGTTATAGTAAACATATTAAGGAGAATAAAAAAATTGAAACAGTAATGTGTATGTGTGCAGCTCTTTTTACTTAGGTATGTATAAGAATCTATTTAATTCAGTTATTTATTGTAAATAAACATTTAGTACTTACTCACCAATAAATTATTGTAATTTGAATCTTTTTGACAGCTATCTCATGCGATGGAACTAGTATTTATTGTTTCGTTATGCACCGAAGTTCCTTATCCAATGATTGAGATAATTGAACCACTCACGGTTGTATACGCGTTATTTTACCATGATAGAGAGACGCGTTCTGTGTACCATTTTATAACTAGTACCTAGTATATCTTCCGGACTTGTGGTGGTAGTGGTGTCGTGTGGAACTACCTACATGGCTACATACCACGACGGGAGCATCGGACGAACGAGAATCCTATTGGTGGAGCTGCACTTTCTCCCACCCTACAGATCCTGATAGCCCTTCTACCCACTCGCCGACCCTACAAACAAATACATATAGCCATATAGGTACAAATGCATGACGGTTCACCAAATATTATTATATTACACAGTTTAATACGATTTGGCCGCCTCGTGTAATATACTGCCATCGTCATCACGAGCTCTTTTTTTTTTACTTAGCGTATTTCATACGTTATTCACTTACTAAATGCGTCTATGCATAGGTAACTCACCCTACGTGACGCCACGACGTTAATTGTATACAAATAAATATATAGTATATCCGGTTACCGTTACTTTGACATTTATAACGACATTAATAAATTTACTCACCCTAGAGCACGTCATGCTTCACGGTCTAAAAGACCGGACTTTTAGAAATTTGTTCATTGTTTCAAGAATTCGAAATATTCACGTAATATAACTCAAATTCCTTCTAATTAGGTGATAAAGTATAATTACATACGGCTCCCAACTGTATACGATCTAGTGTAATTAAATGTTCAAAGTTCATTACCTACTGAAAATACATCTGAAAGTACCTACGTGGTAGACTGGCATTTATAAATAATTTAATTTTATGAAAACTTATTATGGGTTATTTTTAAATATTGTGTTTCCTAATTATTGCTGGTCAGTAAAACAATATCGATCGTAATAATAATTATTAATTAATTTATCGAGTTTTAATTCAAATAAATTGATGTATTGTTGAAACGTGTAAAAACTGGTCTGGTCTTCGGTACAGTGCTGTTATTATATTGACAATATTATATCGGTATGCCGTATGCTATAATACCGTTTTTCTGTAATACAAAACTACAAAAGAAGAACATATTATATAAAAGCGTGAGGAGGAAAAAAAGATATACCTACAACATTTATATAATATATGCTATCATTATAGGTATTTTTCATATTTTCGTATATAACTCGAGGGCGAAGCGAGTGCTGCAGGTGTTCCAACACATATCTTTCAAAGATACCGTCAAGAGTGTGCCTGTGTGTGTGTGTGTGTGTGTGTGTGTGTGTGCGCGCGCGCGCGTTTACATTTAGTACGGAGCGAGGTCCATCGCATGGAAATGGAGCAGCGTTACGAGATAATTTTTCGTTATGAGATCCAATATTATGTCGGACCTCATAACATTTTCATTACATATAAATTCTAAAAGTCATACAACTCGAAGTCCATCAAAAACTGTCCGGATCTCGGAAAGTAAGGAAAATATGAAATTAGTGTGTATCTAGTACGAGTGTGTTCAACGCAGAATGCGCCATTATCGACTATGTGAGAATAAAATGTTAATATTATTATGTTCACACACTATTATAGGTACTAACGCCGTTTGCGAGATCCTGTAGTAGCTACGGCAACGTTGCAACTTGCAATATCCTACACTGATCTCACTTATGATATAAGAGTCAATACCATAATGTAATAATGTGCCCTTTCCTTCACATAATATCTTATTATACAATGGTTTGAGTTTATTACATATGTATAATATTATGTAATTAATATAAACTACAGTCTACAGTAGATACCTGCCTACAATACCTATTATTTCATTATGTTTGTATATAATATAATATATTAGTTATTACCGTGATGACTATGTGTCGTATACCTATCTCTCGATGGTACACAAAGTAAGTTGATAATTCACCCTATTGAATAATTTTATTAAACATAAAACAAAACACACAAAGACTACGGGTCTCCAGGAATCGCCACCGTCATAAGTGTCTTGCCAGAAAACCCGCATTGTCCCACTACCGTAGTACTTACGTAGGTACTTAAATATTATTTTACGAAGTCCTAACTCAGCACATTTGCTTCATTGGCCTATTATTACTTAATATCATACTATCTATTATTTATATTATTGAATAAGTTAGCGCATACAATACTCCTTTATGTTTAAAAAAAAATATGACCTCATATTTTAAATTTTATGCTATATTGCTATGCAATTAAATGTATACAATAATAAAACAAAAATTAAGAAAAGGCAAAAAAAATTCACAATTTTTGTCATATGTTATCTTAACAGAGTGTACATGTAACATAATGTACTAATGATACCATTTAAATATATAATAGTAAAATCGTTACAATATATATATTATCTAGGTATAATTTAGACCTATACCATTATTATCTGTATTCATTTTAAACTTCGTGTGTGCTTTTGAATAATATCTTTAGTGTCAAATAATAATAAATACTTGTACTTTGTACCTAAACAAACAAAATAAATTTTAATATACCTATGTTTTTATTAAATTTCTCCTACGTCTTGATTTTAAAATGTAAATTTAGAGTGATTATACTAGTAGTATAGTACTTACCCTAAGCAAGGCCGGGAAAGTTCTCTATTTTTTTTTAGTTTATTAATATAATTAAATTAATATGGAGGAATGTTAGTTAAAATTTACTTTTCTTTTTTTAAAAACTTGTAAAAGTTACAAGTTAACTAGAAAATCAAGGTAACTTACTTTTTTTTAAAAGCTAACAAATAACATACCTAGTCATTTTGTATACTAAATCTTACAGATTTAAATCAATTTATGTATTAAAAGTAATTTTTGTAATTACATTAATCCTTTAATCAATGATGAAACCCAACAAAAAAATTATTTTGATGTATTTGATTAGTAAATGGTCCACAACTATACTAAATTATAATTACCAAATTAATAGTAGAATATAACTAATTGTAATTAAATATTGTAATATAAAATATTAAACAATTCAGTGGTAGTTCTATGAATCAATAAAAATATTATGATAAATAATATCTATAAATTATATGGATTAATAGCCTTATAAATGTGTATATATGATATTGAGTAAATAGTTACCTATATTTATTTATTCTTTACTCAATGATGTGGTCACCTCAATCTCACTTTTCTGTTTATAATAAATATAATATATTCTGTGAATATGCAATATTATAACAATTATTATTAATTATTACTTATTGTATTTATAAATAATATTTTATACTTCCAACTATTAATATTTTTTTTTTTGTAAAATACATTTTTACAAAATTGAATAAATTTTAAATCTGTGGTTGTAGAAAAAATAAAACTTAACGGGACAGTATAACTAATTAACTCATAAGTTACTTCATAACATGTACATCGTTAAGTTGGAAGTTACTTCTAAAAAAAAAGTAACTCTTTATTTAACTTAGGTTCTCGTAGGGCGGATCTTGTATAGTCAGGTTTTCCATATGGACCCCACATGATACTGTTAGTATGTGTGTGTACTTTTTTGGGGAGGGAAGGGTTTAAAAGTAAAAATTTCCGAGTAGTTTTTAAAAGCACCGGGGAAAACAAATAAAAATTAAGGAAAAACATGTATTTTTAAGAAAAATCGGCTTTCAACAAAATCGATTTTGGTTTTTGGTGTATGTCTAAAACAAATGACTTTAGATCTATGGCATTTATATAAGCATTATCTTTACACCGTACAATTTTCAAAATATTTTGACTTGTTTTGAGCTGTTTATAGACATTTTAATTTTTTTTTTAGATTTTCTTTCTGTAAATGTCAATACAATTTTATTTGTGGGTCAAAAAGAGTGAAAATTTGATACAAGGCTCCTGATATATTGCTACAATAGCAGTGGAGAATATTAAAAAACATAGGCACAATTTTTTTTATATGCATTTAAAGTTTGATTTTTGACAACATTTATCAAATTAAAAATTAAAAAATGATTTTGTACTTCTATAGCTAAGAATTGAAAATTTAAAATAAGATTTTACGTAAGTTGGTTATTAAGTAACCAAGAAATCTAAAACACAATTTTTTTCTTATTGTTGTTTTATGTTCAAATTTGGAAGAGATTACATATTAAATAACCAACATTTTAATTAATTTGTTGTAATATTTTATAATATTAATTAAACTTACCAGCTACCGTCAAGTAATAACGATATAAATATAATATAAAATATCCAGACTGACAATTATTCGTCTCCGCTAAATATCACTTTTCTTATACAATGATAATTGATGATAATATATTATTGAATTAAAATTGAATACCGTCTATTACAGTGACACTCTGTCTTACTGGCCACTTGTAACCTGGTTACTACCTGCTTTTTTATTTCTAGAACCCTGTATTATTTAACCATTTAAAGGGTTTGGTACCTTGGTATCAGTACGATTAAAATATAACAGTGTAATTGTCCATTTAACGAGTTTGAAATCACCAACAAATCGGATTTTCTTAATTTTAATTTGGACGTCAAAACATTCCGGCCAAATACAATGATGTATACGTAACCATGGAATATAGCAAATTATACCTGTTATTATTGGATTACATATTAACGCAACCGTACGAGTCTTTAAATTGTTGGTATTCGTTATAAACGTTTGAGTTGAACAAGTACGATATCTATTAAAAAATGTTGTAGTTTTTCGGTATTCGGAAAATATCTCCAGCATAAAGAACAAACGATTATTGAAGGAAGAAACTTGCAGATAAAAGTTCAGCACGTTTTTACATATTACCTATACGACTACACATAAATATGTAAAACCTGCCCTATAACCAACCAAATACACCTAAAGAGGTATTAATATTAATATAAATATTCATACAATCGCAGTGAGTTCCATGGGCTGTAAACTCATAGAAAAGTAAATATTAAAATATTATTATTGATTAAAATATTAACAGTGCCATAGGTCTCCATATTGTACCTATGTTTTGATAATCGTGATCTTTTTCACGAACTAACATTTATCGTATAACTGTACTAATGTATTCAATAAATTAATTTTTGTAATCATGCGATTCGTGTTATGCAAACATAGCTATAACTGTTCTTATAAAGTCAAGAATTTAATTTGCATTAATTTTGTCAATTGTCAAATTTCACTTAAAATTGTTATATTTTAGATTCTGAGTGAATGAGCTATTGATTTTACAATTATATTATATGTGTTTTTTTTACAAAATTTTTAAGTTTTTAACTGAAATTGATTCTATAAAGTTCTCAAGTTTTTTACGCTGAGATGCTTCGTCAGATTTCATTAACTGAGAAAACTCTTAACCATGCAATTTATCTAAATAATATTATCAAATTTAAATGATTGAATATACGAGTAATGATTATATAATTCTCTAAAAATAATTTAGCTTACCTATTCATAATTCCCTCATTAGTGCAATTATGCAATTTCAGGCTGCAGGTAACACGTTTTTGTAACAAATAATTTACTAAACGTTTTTTGTTTTGTTATATGCAATATAATTCTTATTATTAATAATTTAATTTACCTACAATAAGTCAATAACTCATCATTATATATAAATACCTATATTTTAATTTTTTTTATTGTTATAGTATACATAGGTTAGGTTAAATACCTATAAAGTAAATACCTAGGACTTAATATTATAAATAAATAATAATATTACAACTTACAAGAGTCTCATATGAACCAATTAAATATCAGCTGCTGTATAATATGTTGAATATTGTTTTAATATTGTTAAAAAAAAAATATGTTTTTCAGGTAAGTATATGAACCGGAGCTGACTTCTCAACAACGCGAACGGGTTATTGTTTGTAGTTGATGGCTCGACCAACGAAATATTTAATTCAGTTGTAGGAACAATCTATATAATAGTATTAAATATTTAAATTACAATAATCAAAAGTAATATTATAAGTGTTAGTAACATTAACTGTTAAGACAGAGGCAAATTTATCTTCAGCATGTTTATGTTTTTTGAATAGAGGTTCATCTTCGGGAATCATTAATCCTCCTTTACGTTTCACCTACATACAAAATAACATCAAATTACAATAATTATTGAATATGTATCATAGTTGATTATTAATTTATATGAACTTGTGTAAAGCAAATTTTTTTTACATAAATATAATCACTAATTTCCTACACGGATAGACCAAAGAAAAGCAGCCCAACCAAATGCGTCGGTGATCATACTTCTACCTACAAATGATGTGCAAAATATAATGCACTAGTTCTCAAACGTCGCATAAAAACTCATACAAATTGTGCAAATAATTCGAACACAGTACCTACTCACGTCTTCCCTTCTCAAATCACCACCACACTTTCCCAAAACTTTTTAATCCTTCGTCGCCAATTCTAATAATATTTTATTACCTAATAAAGTGCCATAAACCGTTTTCCAAATTTGTCTCAGTACTTACCGCTTTTATAAATACCTAATTTCCCTCCTTACAGCCATACTACGTATATACATATTACTTTATAATTATAATTTATAACACACGCAAACAACATATTCTATATCCCAAATTTATCTCTACCTCATTAAATTAATTACCAAAATGTCTTTATTTACTGTCTCCGATCTATTTATTAATGTATTCTAAATTTTTATATTTATTTTGTATTATTCTTTTTATATTAATGTACTCTAATTGCTGAGCTAGAATAGCTGTGACTAGCAGTTAATAAAAATAAAAATGAAATGTTTATTATCTATAAAGAGCTGTTTGATATTTTTGTATAATACAATTGAATAGGTATATATTGTATATTTTCAATATTACATACTCAATAATAAGACATATTATATAATACTAGTTGATCCCACGCACTTTGTTGCCCGTAAAATATGACAACTTACTATTAAAAGAATTGTGATTGTTTAACTCATTTTGTGCGTAACTCGCTGTAGTAAGTGCAACTCAGCCACCCTGGTAGGCAATAATCAGACTACGTCGGATCGCGGACAACGCCAATGAGCGGCTGTGTGTGCAAAACTTCAATTTGATATTCATGCTTGTACCTGATCTGCCTGATTAACCTTTGGCAACCAATAGGAATAATAAATACTCATTTCTACTAATTATTTCTCCTATAACCAATAGTAACGATTTAAAAACCAAAGTGTCCATCGTAAATCTCAAAATCCCTGTTTGAGACCATCCCCGGGTTGAGCATACCGTGTCCAAATGTGAATCTAAACCATTCAAGTACCCCTCCTTTTCTATTTTTATTATTTATTTATTTGGTTTCCATGGTAATTATGAAAAAATCAATAATATTTAAATCGATATAATCGATTAATATTCGAATAATATTTTTTACATTAAAAAAAATTGGATTTTTCCAAAATTTTCTTTCGTAAGAACCTTCTCCTTGTAATTACGAACATAAAAAAAAATTTGAGCCAAATCGGCCCAGCCGTTCTTAATTAATGAATTGTTATACATTTTTGGTTCCATTTTTAATTTTGATTAAAAGATTAATATGTATATTTTTATCTGCTAGAGGGCGCCACTGGCGTAACTCAGTTTTTGTTTCTAAATATTCTGGACACAGGAGTTAGGTCCATAATTTATGCTATAAACCCGCTCCCCGACATTCTCTATCATTTAAAAAAAAATCAAATTAATCGGCCCAGCCGTTCTCAGCTGATGCAATGTTATACATTTTTGTCTCCATTTTTATATATATAGATAATATTATACTAAACAAATTAATCAAATTAAATATCTGATATAATTCATATCAAACTTTTCACATATTCCTAAACATATATAAATGTACTGAAATCTAGCAATAGCAAAGCATTGTCGGGTCAGCAGGCTAGTGGCTATATAAAATAGATAAGGTAATATTTTAACACGACTTTAAACAACTACATTATTACATTATACTTATCTATGACATTAACAATGATATACAAATTTGACAATTTGATTTTTATGTTAATAACATATACAATAATATACCCTTATGAGTTATGACCGAACAACCTAACCAGAGTACTTTTAACTTTCTAACATTTTTTTAAATATATACTATACAATTTATAGTTATTAATAGGGCTCGGATTTAAATGCCCTAAAAATATCAAAAAAATAACGTTTTAAAAAATGCATTATTTATTAAATAAATTCAAATTAAATTATTATTAAAAAATGAGGAACAAATAAAATTATAATAAAAATTATAAATAATAAATTATATTACAATGTACAAAAAAAAATTAAAATTAAAAATTAAATTATATTTGCATTGCATTGTACAATCAGAATTTCTTTAATGTAAATAATATACGTAAAATAATATGTAACATGTAAAATACACCTGCAGTAAGTACCTTCGACGTAATACGGAACACGACTGAAAGCGTCCGACAAATGACAATCGGCCACGCCCACCACCGATATAATATTATCGCTCGATAAGAAAATAATCCAATAAAAGTTTAGTTGTGTACTTGTGTGCAATAATATCGGCTAATTGGATGGTGTGGCATAAAGATTGTAAAAACGTGAAAACCTGATGTTAAATTAGTTAAAATAGTTCAAAATGAAAATAATTTTTATTACGTAGTACTATACTACTATGTAGTACTTATATTTCAATGAGGTCAATTTTTTTAGTCATAGGTAATACGTCAAAAATATCCTAAAAATTAAAAAATGCATTAAAACCGTCAAAAAATGCCACAAAAATAATTGTGATTAGATCGCGAAGTACTTGAAACATATTTGTAGCTTGGAAAGCATCGCGTAAAATATCCCAAAAAAAAAGATGGAAATGCATTGAAATCCGAACCCTAGTTATTAAACTATATTCACCGCTAAAATGTTTCTACTTTTAAAAATTTCGGGGGGGGCCGGACCCCTGACCCCCCCCCCCCAAAAAAAAAGTTACGGCCTTGCCGATTATTAAAAAAAATACTGCGAATTTTTTACTTTTGGCCCCTCAAACGGTCCTAAGTACCAACTAGATTCACTTTCCCATCCAACAAGATACTGAAGATGAAAATAGAAGTATTTTTACTGTCCCAAAAGTTGATGACAGATACAAAAAAAACACGCATCATTATAAAATCAATAAATTCATCGCTCTGCTCAGAATTTAAAATTAACTCACCATAAAAAAAATATTGTCTAGTTAATTTATCTTAGATAGCCATTTTATTCCAGAAGATAAGATAAAAAGATAATTAAAATCATTCGCCGATGATTGTTGAAATTCACCAAAAATCGTAGTAAATATTGCCAAAATGGTCTTTACGCATTCATATTGCGGTGATTGTTGACAACACCAATAAGTGCTTGGTCGTAATTGTTGACCGCACTTGAAGCACCATGTATACTTAAAGGTATTTTTGTATTATTTTGTAGAGTGGGCTTCCAAAAATGGGGGGCCAAAATGCAATTGTTAAATAAAATGTAAAACAAACAAATGCAATTGTAAGAATGGGGGAATACTTTGCAACAGTAAATGCTACGATAGTTTACCGAGTTGTAATAAAAAAAAAAATAATAATATATTTGTGAACTATAATTTATAAATTATTTGTTATTATATTTATTACCTACCTTTTAGATTCTGAGCGGAGCGATGAATGTATTGATTTTACAATGATGTGTGTTTTTTAGATTCTGAGCGGAGCGATGAATGTATATTGGTTTTACAATGATGTGTGTTTTTTTTTTATTTTTTTTTTTTTATTTTTTTATTTATTTTAGATTCTGAGCGGAGCGATGAATGTATTGGTTTTACAATGATGTGTGTTTTTTTTTTATTTTTTTTTGTGTCTGTCATCACGTTTTGGGACAGTAAAAGTGCTTCGATTTTCTTCAATAGTACCTTTTCTGATAGGAAAGTGAATCTAGTTGGTACTTTGGGGGGTCAAAAGTAAACATTTTCCAGTAGTTTTCAAAAGTACCGTGAAAAACAAATGGAAAATTAAGGAAAAAACGGGAATTTTTACGCAACATTGATTTTCGATAAAATCGATTTTGGTTTTGGTGTAAGTCTAAAAAAAATGACGGTAAATACATGAAATTTTTACTGAATGTTTATATAAGCGGTTTCTATATACCATACCGTTTTCAAAATATTTTGACTTATTTTGAGCTGTTTACAGACATTTTAAATTTCCAATCTTTTTGGTTTTTTTTTTTTTAAAAAATCAATAACATTTTATTTATTCGTTAAAAATTCTTGAAAATGTAATAGAATGCTCCTAATATATTGTTTCAAAGGCACATGAAAAATATTAAAAATCTGTAGTCACAATTTTTTTTTCTAAGCATTCAAAGTTGAAATTTTGACAAAATACGTAAAAATGACGAAAATTTGAAAATTATTTAGAGTTAAAAATTCATAACAATTTTTTTTTTTAAATCTAAGGTTTTAAATTTTAACACAAGATTTAACGTAAGTTTTTCTACTTTTATCAAAAATAAAATATCTAAAAGCAATTAAAATAAATTTTTATGAGTGTTTTAAGTTCATAATTTTACAACATAGGATATTCACTCGATTTCTCATGTAGCGTTTTTCTTATTTGGTTGTAATTCAAAAACGAATAATTGTAGATGCATGAAAATTTCACTAAATGTTTATATTCTCATTTTCTATACACCATTCAATTTTGAAAATATTTTGATTTGTTTTGAGCTGTTTACAGACATTTTAGTTTTCAATTTTTTTAGTTTTTTTTTTTATAATTGTCAATAAAATTTTATTTGGTGGGCCAAAAAGTCTGAAAATTTAATACAAGCTTTTTATATATTGTAACTATATTAGTTGAAAAATTTTAAAAATACATAGGCACGATTTTTTTTTATAAGCATTTAAAGTTCGAATTTTGACAAAATTTGTCAAAATCTCGAAAATTATAAATCATTGTAATTAAAAAATTATAAAATGTTCAGTTTTTATAACTAAGTGTTGAAAATTTAAAACAAAAATTCTCATAAATAAATCATACTGTAACCAAAAAATCTAAAAATATATCAACACATTTATTTTTTACAGACATTTTAATTTCAAATTTAGACAAAATTTCATATTTAAACCAAGAATAATGATTTTAGTTATTTTGATATAATTTAAAAATATTATTTTTTTTTTTTTTTTATTGATCTTTGTGTAGCTTCGGCGACATAGGCCATTAGCTTTTTACATAAATTTTGTTAGTGTCTTTTTGATTTTTGGCTTACAATTTGATTACAATAATTGGGGGGGGGGAATTGTTTCTTATGACTAATATAATGCTTAAATAAATTTTTCTATTCCGGTGTTCTTTAGGAATGTTATGATTTTCTCGGGTTGACAGTCAGGTCCTATTGCTTCGTACATGTTGGCTTGTATGTCGAGTTTTTCTCTTGTTTCTTCGGTTGATCGGCATTCAGTTATAATGTGTTTTATTGTGAGGGTAACTCCGCATGAGGTGCATTCTGTTGGCGGTTGGTTCTTCATAAGGTGTCCGTGTGTGATGTGGCTGTGTCCGATTCTCAATCGGTTTATTATTATTTCAGTTTTTCTTGATGTTTCGCGTTGTGGCCAGGGATTTATATTTTGTTTTATTTCACGTAATTTTGTGTTTTGGTTTTGCCAGTGATTTTGCCATATATTTTGTGTGATTGTTTTTATGTGTTTTTTTGTGTCTATTATTGTGTTGAATTTTAGTTTGGGAGCTTCAGATGTTATTACATTTTTTGCATTTTGGTCGGCTAGGTCGTTACCGTGGATTTTGCTATGTCCTGGTGTCCAAATTATTTGGACATTTTTGTTTTGGTGTTTTAGATTTTCGATTTGGTTTATGATGTTAGTAGCAATGTATATAAAATCACGTAATTGTTGGTCACGGCATTCGCGCGCGTTTGGAAGTTCATCACAGCGTGCGTCATCCATCGCTGCGATGTCAATATCGACCTCACACTATCAATATCATCATCAGTAAACAAATACTGACGACTCGATATCCGAATTTTTCATCAGTCATCAGTATCGTTTTTTCATACTGACAGTACATCAGTACTCACATCACACGATCAATAATACTGACAGTATCCAAAATACTGTCAGTAATATTGATCGTGTGAGGGCCGCTTTAGGATTTAGGTGTTTTACTTTTTACTAGTAAATGAACACATGTGCATTTTATTTTAATATTTTCTAATTCAACGTAAATGTTAATACATTTCGTTAAAAATAACCACCTATCTTTGATAAATTGTAATTTGTATTAAATAATCAATGAAATGTTTAGGCACTTAAAAATATAGCAATGGCCAAAAGTAAAGCAACAGAAAAAATAGAAAAAGTATCGAAAAAAAAAAAAAACTATGTACGATTTAAATATACTGAAGAGGAGCTTGTTAATGCAGTTAATACAATAATGAGAAAAGAGAATTCTCTGAATCAGGTAAATAAGGAAACAGGGATTCCAAAGTCAACTCTAAGTAATAAGGTTAATAATAAAGTTCCTATTTTTCGAAAAATGGGACCTAGTGCTATTTTATCGTTGAAAGAGGAAGATAAAATTGTTAATTGGATTTTGGCGAAGACTAAGGTAGGATTTCCAGTCCACCCCGAAAATATTAAAGATTCTATTCAGAAAGTATTAAAAAGTTTCCCAAGGAAAAACCCTTCTAAAGATGATAGACCTGGAAAAAAATGGTTATTTTCATTTTTAAAGAGACACCAAGAAATAGGAAAGAGGCACACAGAAATAATATCTAAAGCAAGAGCTGCCGTCACTGAAAATTCAATTAGACTATGGTTCGATGGTGTTTCATCATTTTTAAAAGAAGAAGGATATTCAGATATTCTTTGAGATAACAGAAGAATAATTAACTGTGATGAAACGGGTATACAACTTTGTCCAAAAACGGGAAAAGTATTAGGTCCCAAAAAAATGAACAATTTTTATGAAATAGCAAAAAACAGTGAAAAAGAAAATATAACTGTTCTTTGTACATACTCTGCTGATGGAAGTGTTCTTCCCCCAATGATTATTTATCCCTACAAAGAATACCTAATTACATATATCAATCAGTACCAGGAAATTGGGGCATTGGGAGGAGCGATAGTGGCTGGATGGTGTCAGCTACATTTTTTGAATATATTGCTAATATCATGTACCCTTGGTTAGTAGACAATAAAGTCAAATTCCCTGTTATCTTATATCTAGATGGACACAAAAGCCACTTAAGTTTACAATTATCTGAGTTTTGTACAGAAAAAAAAATTATATTATATTGTCTACCACCTAATGGTCCAATTTGTTTTAATTTCTTATAGTTATTTAAGATTTTTAAGATTTTTCAGAGAACAGTACTGTACAAGAGAACACTTTACGTATAGCTATAAGATGAATTATATTTGTATTACCTACCTCCCGAGAATTTTAGTTAGGTAGGCAGCTATATAGGTAGATACACAATTTGTTACTTATTTCAAAATGAAAGCCATGTGGCTGTAAAATTATTTTTTTTTTTAAATAGTAGTCAATGTTTACTCTACGCATCCTTGTATAGGTGTCCGGTATTCATTAATTAACTAATAATAATATAAAATATTGCTATATCATAGTACTCAATCCTGGTGTCTGAGTATTTTAAAATTGTAAAATGTTTGCATATCTTAGAATAATCATAACTCGCTTTAAAATTAAAATATAACAAAAAGTCTGTGAGATGTTCTAGGTTAGGTGATCTTACCAATACATTTTAGAAGAGGTCAGTTCACTCTAATTTTTAAACTAACGGAGCTAAACGTGATCTCCTGAAAGTAAATTTTGCTATTACGCACTTGTAAGATACCAGAAAATCGGACTCATGACAGTTATGTACCTAAAAAGCCTATACAGAACGCCGTGATCATTAAATTATAATAATATCAAGTTGTACATGCATGCAGTCTGATTTAGTCATTTTTATTGTGAGATGAAAAATACGGCCCTATTTAATTTTCGGAGCTAGGGGGGAGGGGGTGGTGGCCAAGCGCTCTCAAATATAAAATAAAGCCATCCAAATTCCACACTACACTCATTAGAAATTCATGCACATTTAACTATTTAATAATTGTTCATAAAATATTTTATTAATTAATAATAAACCCTAGTCTATAATATTGTATTCAAGCTTTTTATCTAATTATAATTGTTTTATACAAATTATATTTTGTTTTGAAAACTGGGAATAAAATCGTATAATTACTTTTATAAGTTTAGAAGCTCAAATTATGCCTCTTATAGGCTATAGCTAGTAGTTAATAGATGCCACTCATATATTTTTTGCTATTCAATTGAATACTTTTTTGATTAAAACATTTATCTATATTCTATTACATTATAATATTAGTTTTATACAAGAAATTTACATCACCTTATAACTGATACTATAGATCATAACTAAGCATAAGGTAAACAAAAAATAGTTGTATCTATAATAGATGTTTTATACAATATACTTGTTATAGTAAGATTTATATTTTATAACATTATCAAAGAATATAAATTGAAAACAATTTAGGTATTGCTCAATACTAACAAGTAGTAAGTTTGTAATTTGTATTCCATACAAAAAAAACAAAACTTTATTATGGTGTTCTGACATACAAAAATAAATTCTTACAAAATGATGACAATATACAGATAGTAATCTTGATGAAGGAAAGCTGAAAACCCTTACATTTATCACCATAAGAGATAATTTACAGTTGGTATCAAACCATATTTATTTGAGTTCAAATCTTGATGCCATTATTAATACTTTTTTTTATATGGCACATACTTAGCAGATTAGTATGAAAATAATAAGGAAATAAATGTCCTTAATAAAAATGTAATGTTTCCTAGCTTTAAACTTGTGAAACAACTGTGAAAAAAAGGACCAAATTCCTATGAAATAAATTGATTATGGCACTCCAACGTCCTACTTAAATTACCTAGTTATAGTAGGTACCACAAAATTGATTATCTATAATAATAATGTGTATATATTTAGATAAATGCGAATGCTATTGCTTAAATGACGTGTTAACAAATGATCTGTGTAAAATAATTGTAAGTACTAAAAAAAAAAAAAAACAAATAATTGGACTGTAAAACAATAATCGGAATGGCACAAATGATTATTTTAAACCAGTTTCATGAGTGTCATCTTCGGTGTCTTTCAATGCTGTCATCCCTTGATAAAATAAACCGCCCAATATAGCTATAACAGTAAATCCTTGAGCTGCTATACGCCCTCTCATCATCATTTGAGATCTTACTCTGTTGCCATCATACATACTCTTTAAACCCACACTCAAAAAACCAACAGTGACCAAAGCACCTGAAAATTAAAAAAAAATAATATAACAATATTTGTGAATTATTATAGATCCTTAATTAAAATATTGTGGTATTGTAATAAAACTACAAATATTACTATATTAGTTTTAAAATTAAATATAGAAATTCAGAAAAATTTACCTACTAAAGAAATTTATATTAATATGTTATGTGTGATCAATTAAGTTAACATTCACCATGAAGAAATAAAAGTATCAAATCAGCCATCGAAGCTGCATTCCTGTCAAAAATCTGCCGGGACTCAGCCGCAAAAGAAACTAAAATGCACAATTTGATACAGAGCAGGCACGCTGAGCTACGTGCCTTGAAAGTCTGATTTTAAGTGATTGAAGATACCTATAGTAGTATATTGAGGACTTCACAAACACTTGTTGGACAAATACAACTTTGTACCTATTTTTACTATGAAAAGTTGTTCCATTACAATTTGCTTTTAAGCTTTGAAATTTAGAGGACTGCAAAAAAATTGTATATTTCTTACTAATTTTGATTTCTATGGGGAAGGATCATCCATCATCGTTCAAATTTAAAAATTTAGGTTTTAGAAAGGTTAGGAGATAGAAAGACATGTTTCTAGACATTTTCATAACATAATCTGTGCTTCAGATACTGCTTGTAAGTTGCATATTAACTTACATTGCCGTTGTAAACGGTTTTTTGGCATAACCACGTGTGCGCCCTATCGTACCATTTGATTTTTGTTTTGTTGATTATTTTGTGAATAATAAAATCGCCGATTTTGACGTAAACTACGTTGTTATTGGTTTCGTTCATTTATTAAAACACCTGTGCTCACCTGTTCTCTTCTGCTCAACCCTAACCATACGGAGTCATTTAGTGAGTTTGTTCGGTACGCCTAGCAGTGGAGGTAGTCGTTAGTAGTCATAAAAGCGAAACCTCCAAGCGGGCACTAAATATTTAATGATAACAATGATAATAATTTGATATACCTAACCGTGACCAAAGTAATAAATAGAATAACGTAGATATTTAGATAATATTTTATTTTAAACTTATGGTATAAAACGCTATGCAGTCGCATTGCCTACCTGGGTAACAACGTTGAATGTCAATCTACGTGTTACCACTTATTTCGCGTTTTCAACTGCAAAAAATTATCATTGTCCGCTATCCGACGCAGTCGCATTGCCTACCTGGGTAACAACGTTGAATGTCAATCTACGTGTTACCACTTATTTCGCGTTCTCAACTGCAAAAAATTAACATTGTCCGCTATCCGACGCAGTCGCATTGCATACCTGGTTAACAACGTTGAATGTCAATCTACGTGTTACCACTTATTTCGCGTTTTCAACTGCAAAAAATTAACATTGTCCGCTATCCGACGCAGTCACATTGCCTACCTGGTTAACAACGTTGAATGTCAATCTACGTGTTACCACTTATTTCGCGTTTTCAACTGCAAAAAATTATCATTGTCCGCTATCCGACGCAGTCGCATTGCCTACCTGGGTAACAACGTTGAATGTCAATCTACGTGTTACCACTTATTTCGCGTTTTCAACTGCAAAAAATTATCATTGTCCGCTATCCGACGCAGTCACATTGCTTACCTGGGTGACAACGTTGAATTGTTATAACTATAATATATATCGTTTTTTTTTTAATTTTCAATGTTCTACCACTTTTATTCGCATTTTGACCACAGCAATTAACATTGTCAGCTATCAGAAGCAGTCGCTTTGCTTACCTGGTTGACAATGTTGAATTGTTATAACTATAATATAATATATAGTTTTTATTTTAATTTTCAATGTTCTACCACTTTTATTCGCATTTTGACCACAGCAATTAACATTGTCTGCAGCTATCAGACGCAGTCGCTTTGCTTACCTGGGTGACAACGTTGAATTGTTATAACTATAATATAATATATAGTTTTTATTTTAATTTTCAATGTTCTACCACTTTTATTCGCATTTTGACCACAGCAATTAACATTGTCCGCTATCCGTTGAAGTCACAATGCCTACCTGGATAACAACGTCGAATTGTTATAACTATATAATACATATCGTTTTTTTTTTTTTGAATTTTCAATGTCTTACCACTTTTATTCGCATTTTGACCACAGCAATTAACATTGTCTGCAGCTATCAGACGCAGTCGCTTTGCTTACCTGGGTGACAACGTTGAATTGTTATAACTATAATATAATATATAGTTTTTATTTTAATTTTCAATGTTCTACCACTTTTATTCGCGTTTTCAACTGCAAAAAATTAACATTGTTCTTTTGCATTTTTACCACAGCAATGAACATTGTCAGCTTATTCGACGAAGTAGCATTACCTACCTGTGTGGCCACGTTGCATTGTTATTAATAAATTTGAATGTATATAATTAATAGTGTAATTGAAATTAAGTACCAGATATTACCATGCATTAAATATTAAATATTTTAAAAAAAATTTTGTGAAGGGGAACTCTGGAGCCCACGGGAAAATACATATTAAGGAGTGAGAAAAAAGGTTTAGAAATTTATATGGTACTAGATTGTGAAACTTAAAAAATCCATTTAAAAATATTTACAAAATAATTGAAGGGGAACGTTGGAGCCCACAGGCAAAAAAATTTTAAAGAGTGAGAAAAAAAATCTAGAAAATAATTTATATGGCTCCAGGTTAATGATGTTTCAAAATTTGATTTAGAAATATCTACAAGAGTTTAATTGATAAAAAAAAATTGGAAGAAAAACGTGAGAGCCTGCAAGCAAATGCTTTTTAAAGAGCAAGAAAATATGTTAAGAAATGTATATAGAATTATACAGGTTGTTAAAGTATAGTTTAAAAAATGTATTTAAAAAAAGTCTATATAGGAAATCTTTAATATATAAATTGCTAAAAAAAATTTGAAGAGGAACGTTGGAGCCCTCAAGCAAATACTTTTTAAGAAGTGGGAAAATTAAATATAGAAAAAAATTAATATGGTACCATGTTGTCAATTTAAAACAAATCTATATTATAAAATCATCAATATTTAAATTGACAAAAATGTTTTTGAACGGGAAGGTTGGAACCCGTTTTTGGTGTTTGATATTTGGTTTAGAAATATCTACAAGAATTAAATTGATAAAAAAAAATTTGGAATAGGAAAGTGGGAGTCCGCATGCAAATACTTTTTAAGGAGTAAGAAAATTAATTTAGAAAAAAATTAATATGGCACCTGGATGTTTATGTATAAAAAATCTATATAAGTAAATCATGAATATTTTAATTGATAAAAAAATTTTGAAGGGGAACGTTTGAGCCCGCAGGCAAATACTTTTTAAGGAGTAAGAAAATTAAATTTAGAAAAAAATTAATATGGCACCAAGATGTTTATGTTTAAAAATTCTGTATAAGTTAATCATTAATATTTAAATTTAGAAAATAAATTATGAAGGGGATCGTTTGAGCCCGCAGGCAAATACTTTTTAAGGTGTGAGAAAATTAAATTAATATGGCACCAGGTTGTAAAATTTAAAAAACATCATTAAT
Organism: Nasonovia ribisnigri; assembly: GCA_027563435.1. Lineage (NCBI taxonomy): Eukaryota > Metazoa > Arthropoda > Insecta > Hemiptera > Aphididae > Nasonovia > Nasonovia ribisnigri. Next base: position 38,001 of record JANEHU010000619.1, read on the forward strand.
AAAATATAATCTGATAAAAAAATTTTGAAGGGGAACGTTTGAGCCCGCAGGCAAATACTTTTTAAGGAGTAAGAAAATTAAATTTTGAAAAAAATTAATATGGCACAAAGATGTTTATGTTCAAACGAAATGTATATAAGTAAATCATTAATATTTTAATTGATAAAAAAATTTTTTGAAGGGGAACGCTTGAGCCCGCAGGCAAATACTTTTTAAGGTGTAAGAAAATTAAATGTAGAAAAAAATTAATATGGCACAAAGATGTTTATGTTCAAACGAAATGTATATAAGTAAATCATTAATATTTTAATTGATAAAAAAATTTTTTGAAGGGGAATGTTTGAGCCCGCAGGCAAATACTTTTTAAGGAGTAAGAAAATTTAATTTAGAAAAAAATTAATATGGCACCTAGATGTTTATGTTTAAAAAATCTGTATAAGTTAATGGTTAATATTTAAATTTAGAAAAAAAATTATGAAGGGGATCGTTTGAGCCCGCAGGCAAATACTTTTTAAGGTGTGAGAAAATTAAATTAATATGGCACCTGCAGGTTGTAAAATTTAAAAAAAAAATCATTAATAATATATAATCTGATAAAAAAATTTTGAAGGGGAACGTTTGAGCCCGCAGGCAAATACTTTTTAAGGCGTAAGAAAATTAAATTTAGAAAAAAATTAATATGGCACCAAGATGTTTATATTCAAACGAAATGTATATAAGTAAATCATTAATATTTTAATTGATAAAAAATTTTTTTGAAGGGGAACGTTTGAGCCCGCAGGCAAATACTTTTTCAGGAGTAAGAAAATTTAATTTAGAAAAAAGTTATATGCACTAGGTTTATGATCTTTCAAATTTGGTTTAGAAATATCTACAAGAATTAAATTGATAAAAAAAAATATGGAAGAGGTAAGTGGGAGCCCGCAGGCAAATACATTTTAAGGAGTAAGAAAATTAAATTTAGAAAAAAATTAGTATGGAACCTGGATGTTTATGTTTAAAAAATCTATATAAATAAATCGTTGATATATAAATTTAGAAAAAAAATTATGAAGGGTATCGTTTAAGCCCGCAGGCAAATACTTTTTAAGGAGTGAGAAAAAAAAAATTAATATGGCAACTGCAGGTTTTAAAATTTTTAAAAAACATCATTAATAATATATAATCTGATAAAAAAATTTTGAAGGGGAACGTTTGAGCCCGCAGGCAAATACTTTTTAAGGAGTAAGAAAATTAAATTTAGAAAAAAATTAATACGGCACCTGGATGTTTATGTTTAAAAAATCTATATAAGTAAATCATTAATATTTAAGAAAATTAAATTTAGAAAAAAATTAAAATGTCAAAAACATTCCAAATACCGTCGATCCTAATTAATTTTTATACTTATATTTTGTTATAATATATTAAAATTAATTTTTATAATATTTCGTGTTAAAGAAATAATTAATTAGGATTGGCGGTATTTAAAGTTTTTAATTATACTGGTACAACACTACTCGGTCGCGCTTTACACCGTGGTTAAAAATTATGATGATTAGTTAGGTTCTAATATTTTACCCTGCCCATGCCTATCCTAACCCAGCCTCACGAATAATATTTAAATATTTTCTTTCATTGTTATGTGTTCAATATCGAATACCTTAATAGTTAGTAGGATAAGAACATTGCAAAGCTCACGACCAGTGATGACAGCCGTCTATCATCGCCATAGCTTTAACTAACCATAGGTTTACCTAACTAACCTCCTTATGACTTATTAGGACACTTTGAATAAAAAGATCCTGAGTTGGTTGCCGAACTTAAGTGTTTTTTATCAAGTTGAGCCGTTGATTATTGACTCCTTAGAACACCTTAGATCATATACCATGGCCAGTTTACCCGTGTAAACAATTTGAAGCACATATAAGGTAGGTATACTCGTAGGTCTCTGACATTTTTTTTGATCGATATCAATTCAATATATATTTAGTCAGAGACCATTGTCGCTAATATGTGCTACACATTATCGGGATAAGGGCCATTCATGGTGTTTTGGTAAAAAAACTGGAGGGTATACGCGGAAGAATTTATGACAATGACTATCGTGTATTTATTGGGATCAAAACATATCAGATTTTATCACTTAAAACGACGCTCGCTTCGCTCGCGAATATTCAAGTTTTTTTTTTTTAGATCTCATGTTCACGAGTATAAGCTTTTATATCAAAAAAAATGTATATTAATTTTATACCATATTGTTTCTTGATTTATCTAAGTATTTAAAGTTTCTATGGAAAATTCAATAATTGCCCGATTTTAAAGGCAAAAAATATTAATATAATTGTAAAATAAAAGCATAATCATGTCCACTCAGACGGCCACAGTGAATCCTGACAGTCAGCTTCAGAAG